>LUCH01002652.1:16666-81366 GCA_013368495.1 Paragonimus heterotremus
CCTGTAACTAACTGCTATATGATCCAACTGTGGCCACGACTGGGAAGCACACGGAGGTCTCCATGTAACACAGTGCTTTTTCCTGTGTTGGAATGTGGTACTCGAAATACAGAGACCGTGAGATGCGCACAGATGCAGCAGTCTTTCACCATTATCAGTGCGTTGTGCCGGACACCAAACATACCTCCTAGCCGCTTCTCATCCGGAGAAAGATGATCGGGCTGAGCATTCAAATTGCCCACTAGTATGATGATGTCTGACCGTTTAGTTTGCCTCAGAAGGTCAACGAGGGCGCCAAAGAACGCATCTTTGGTAGCATCGGAACAGGTGTCCGTTAGAGCGTACGCCGAAAAAAAGAATATACAACGTCTTTCTGATTTGCGTTGACAGACTTTTACCGATGTATTGAGTCTGATAGCGCACAAGTGACTATTCACCGGGATCCAGTCGAGCAGGCATCGCTCCGCTCTGGAACTCAGTGCAATTCCCACCCCAGCTTGACCACGAGATTCAGCTTCGGCGTCGCCAGAAACCCTGAGAGAGAAGCGCTTGGATCGACAGTTACCTAGAGGTGATCTCAAGTGGACGACGGTGCTAGAATCGTAGACTCGTGTCTCCGACACAGAGCACACATCAAGCTCCAGACTTGAGAGAGTACTAGCCAGATCAGCTTGCTGACCGACTTGTCGGACAGTGCGGACATCGAAGGCACCAATGTTTACCAGCTGTCTTGGCCTCAGAAAGCAGTTATCAACCGAAGGCATATGGAAGACAGAAGAAATAGTGGGTGAAACAATGGGATGAAGTCTAGATCAGTTAGTACTGTCACTGTCGAGAGAACGATAACTTCTGATACTTTCCGATCGTTTATGCCGCGAAGGAAGTTGATTTGAGGGACCCCACGCCGAGTCTCTGACTCAAAAGTCTGATATGCAAAACGACGGGATGCAGGGTTTTCTTGAAGGACCTCACCCGGAGCCAATGACTCAACAGTCTGACTCACTTGACAGTGAAGGGCATGACTAGCCCGAGGGCGCAGTGAATAAGACATTGTTTCCTCATTCTGAGCACTGCTGCGCGCATTAGGATGCACTCGAAGCTACATCAGGCTTTTGGGAGATAACAGATGTTTTTCGACCGTATTGGATAATACGCCGGCGGTCACGGTCAACCGTTGGGCGATCGGAGTGCTCTTTGTTTGAGGGTACCTTTTCTAACCCCCTTCTTCCTGATACGGAAGACAGCAGTGCCGCAACTATAAAAATAGTTCTGTTGTATGCCTATAGAATCGTGCCTCAATACCTAAGCACTCCTATGCGGTCAGTAGTGCGACATACACTCCTATGAGTGTAACTGTTTTTCGTCTGACTGCTCCCATTTGTCTTGTCTGACAAGGTTGCACCTGGAAGGACCGGAGTCCTAGTCAGCATAGCCCGCCGGATCGAAACAGTACACAAGCCCGACCACCTCGGCAAGGTGGCAGTATAGGTCGGATTGTTAACAAAGGCGGCGGTCCGAGGATGTGAATACTCGAGATGCGATTGATAACAGTCTCTCTGCACCTGATTCAAATGCTACCCAAAGGTAGTACAGCTATAAATCAGGTGGTAGAAAACAATGGATTGGCTAGTCGGTTTCGTAACGCTGTGTCATAGATGTAATAAAATTGGTCGCATTGAGTCGGTTTGTCAAAGTTCAGTTCTGTTCCACACACTACAATTGTAACGATGATAACTTGGGTTCTCTATTTCATTCTATTACACCTGCTGTTAATTCCGTTGATCCTACTCGTCACATTACAAGAAACTAACTAGTTAATAATTGTATTGAACATTCACTCATTGTAGACATTCGTGGCGTTGAATCATTCATTCCTGTTGATTTCGTAAAGTACCTGAACACGGTCATTACACAACCTTCTGAAGTTTCTTTGGAAGTTATCACTGGACACACTTTAACAATTCTTGGTTCTTGTCAAATCACGCTTTCTGATTTTCAGTCCAGTGTTAACAAATGCCACATTTTGGTGGTCGATCATTAGTTTAAAATCTATGAAACTTTAAACATTTCTGTTTCATTGTTTTCGGACGTATGCAATTTACAAATGTACAATTTACTCTTTGAATGTTCGAAAACTTCTAATGGTATGCGTATCACACCATTTTCGCTCGAACTGAAAAGCAATCCATTCTTTGTAAACCGTCGAATCATCTCTTTCAGGTTATGTGAACCTATCAGAAAAGTCAACCACCAACTTGTGCAGAAAACAATATTAACACTTCTGCAATCTTCGACTTGGGTTACATCCATTGTGACTGCGCCTAAATGTGACGGCAAAACGCCTCAATTTTTGGTTGATTACCGACTCACGCTCAACATATTTTTTTGCAGAGGAGCTGTGCCACTTCTGAATCACAGGACATTCTACATCAATTGCATGGCTCAAAATATTTTTTCAAACTCGACTCAAAGGACGCTTTTATACAGACTCCCCTTGTTACCTCTAAGTTCTCATGTTCAGGGTTTCTTATTCATGAGAATGGCTATTGTCCTGATCCTGACCGTTTTCATTTCTATCTAGAGTATCCAGTCCAAAGACATTCGTTCTTTAATAGGTCCTCTTCAGTATTATTCTTGATTCACTGCTAGTTTCGCTGATAAGACAAGCCTTTATTTGATTTTATCCCCAAATTAAGTTTGTTTGTCCTGACTTACGTGAACTAACTCTCAGAGTTCTGTTGAAGTTTCTGTCTTCCGATGCAGTATTACATATATTCTCTCCAAAATTACCATCAACATTGATCACTAACGCATCATTAACGGGTCTTGGATCTGTGTTAGAACAAGAGGGCCGTCCTGTTATTTGCATTTCTAGACGGATCAGTTCATCAGAGCGTGGATATGCACAAACACAGAAGAAGCATTAGCGGTTAACTGGATAATCACCCGACTTCACAACTACAGATTCGGTGCTCATTCCACTACAGTCACTGATCAGGAAGCTCTGAAGTTCATTCATAATCCTAACAAATCCCTCGGCAAGTTTTCTACGGCAATGGTTCAGCGATGGAGTGTTGCTTTGGCTGCCTATTCATACAATATCCAGCATCGCAATGCAAAGTTCATTCCCCATGCTGACCATTTACCTCGGTATGCTGACTCTGGAGGAGGTGGTGACTCATATTTTTCATTGACTCAGCCAGTGCCAATTTCTCGTTCTTATTTGATTCGTGACACCCGAAAATACTGCCGTGCAATTTCCACTACATTACCTACTGGTTGTAACTACGGTGTCCGGCGAAGATTTCTTGAATTTTACAAACGTTGAAATAAACTCTGCGTTAGTCCCGATTGATTACTGTCTTGGTGATAGAATTGTTACTCCTCACACACCAGGATCTGTGGTACTAGATGACTTACATTCCGGTCATTTGGGAATTGGGAAGACGAGATCATTGGCCCGTCTGTCTTGTTTGCAGCCAGAACTGAATGGTGATTTGTACTGCGATTTTGAAGCTTATGCTCGGTGTGTACACAAAGCACAATAGTAGCCATCAAACTGGACACCTTGGCTAGTGACTTGCGAAGCTTGGAAACGATTAAACGCTGACTATTGTGATCCATTCAGGGGTAAACATTATGTCTTGATTATCCTTGTTTCGTATTCACGTTGGCCGAGGGATTATTTTACACCGTCAGCGACTGTAGACTTCACTCTGAATGCACTAAGGGAAACTTTCAGTCGAGAAGGCGTACCATGAGAGTTGGTCACTGATAATGGCACTCATTTCACTGCGCAGATGTTTGAAGACTAGCTGAAGAAAGTAGTGTGTCGACCTCCGCACAGTGCACCGGGACATCCTCAATTCAACGGTGCCGCTGAGAATTTAATGCATATTTTAAAAAACTGCAATAAGGTCTGTCAACACGCCTAATTTTGAAGAACTGGAGAGTGGTGTGTATAAGTTCTGAATGCAGAGCCTATTACTAATACTGATATTTCGGAGTCTATTCCAGATTCATGTCCTTCTGTTGAAGATGCTGTTGAGAACGAACCACTACAATTGCGATTGTCCGAAAGTCTCAGAAATAAACAACGCAGAAACTATAACAACCCTATCTCTCATTAAAACTGCGGCGGATGTGGTGATCGTAATTAAACCTATTCCTCATCACTGTTATTTTATTACGGTGTTGACAATAAACTGTGCGATTGCGCTCGACAAATAAATACCTGACTTACTCAGTTCCGGTGTTATTACCACTTCGTTTCAACCAGCTCTGAGGTTGAGCTAAATTAATTAGTTCATTTCTGTATTTCTGGAACCATCAAAAAATGACACATCCAAGACCTGATGAATTTCAGAAGAGCCGATAACATCATGTTAAGGAATCTTTGTAAGGGTGCAGGAAATGTTTTGATAAACAAATCATCTTACCTGCAGTAGTTGATCGATATCTTGAGTGATTCGTCAAATTCAACAACTACTCAATCGAAATGCTACAACCGATGCGATTGAGAAAAATTCTTCTAGAACTGTATGAAATCTGAAACAACAGGGTTTGATTAACTCCGTGATATTCGAACGAAATTGACCAACTGTTACCATAATACTCAGACTGCATGGTTTGTCGAAAATTCACAATGAGGACCAATCATTAAGGCCTGTTTCGTGGTATGTGTAATTCTCCATATCATTCGATGGCCTGGATGGCCCGGTGGCTAACAGACTGGCTAGAATCCGTGCTGAGGGACATCTCCATGCATTCGCTGAAAGATACGTTTGGGTTCGTCTATTCCACTTGGTCGTTGAATGTGAAAGTCAAGAAGGTGTTTTCCCTCGATATATGCTCTCTGTTCACGAATGTACCTTTTGTAGGAACCGTTGACAACTTCTGTGGGTATATTCGTTCTGAAGGTTCCAATATGGGCTTGCCCGAAAACACGCTCAGTCAGCTGATACCAAATTGCACGCGGAAGGTACAGTTTCAGATTTATGGAAAAAGGCATCGCCTGACGTATGGCGTTAAGATAGGACCACCGTTAGGCCCACTTTCGTTGATACCTTCATGGCGATGTTAGAAAGAACTGTACTTTGCTAATCTCAACTAAGGTTGAGATAGACAGACGAGTATCCTTCTTGGATGTGGCACTGAATTGTCGTGCAGACAGTACAGTTTAGATAGGCACTCACAAGATGGGGATTTGAAACAGCTAGTATGTTCACTTTTACGGCTGTGTCCCTCTCAGGTAGAAGAGAAACCTCTTGCCTAATTTGATAAACAGAGCTATGAAGATATGTTTTACGGTGGATATTCGCAAAGAACTTACTCTAGCTTACTCTGTAAACTTCTTTAATAGAACCCCGTCTTAGAAAAATAGGTTGGTTTAAATGACGCTAGGCTACAAAGACCATGCGTTGAATAAACTGGTCAGTCGTTGATTCAAGGCATCCAGTCTCACCGGAAATAGCTTTCCAGCCCATTTGTCACTTGTCTAGCTAACAATCCAGAGAAGGTAAACTTAGTATTCTGGCAACCGCAAAAGTGATACTAATTTGGCTGTGCAATCCACAGTTGTGCTCTCAAAATAAATTTGCTCAAGCGCCACGGTTACCATGACCCAGTTACCCACGCATTTTGAGATAATGTGGTCACCTAATTGTTTCTCAACTTACAACCGTGTGATCTAATTATATGACTCATTACTCTTGATTTTGCCCGCTTCACAACCATGATGGTATAAAATGTTAC
Organism: Paragonimus heterotremus; assembly: GCA_013368495.1. Classification (NCBI taxonomy): domain Eukaryota; kingdom Metazoa; phylum Platyhelminthes; class Trematoda; order Plagiorchiida; family Troglotrematidae; genus Paragonimus; species Paragonimus heterotremus. The sequence continues at coordinate 22,421 of LUCH01002652.1, forward strand.
GTAATCGACCCAACGAAGCATAACCGAAAACACACTGTTCGCCAAAACACCTTTTATATCATAAGAAAATCTTGAACATAGAAAGTCACGGATTCCAACGTCTGAATGGCATCAAACTCGAGGATTGTTGTGATGATGGTCGTGACGTGATGATGATTGATCTCATTCTACGACGAATGAATCAGTCACATAAGATTCACAATTCTTCAGATTACTGATCGGCCCACTTGCTTTCCCCAACATTCACGCATGCACTACTAAGTAGTTTAGCATATTTAGATGATGTACAATTGTAAAAAGTCAGGACTCGAACTAGCGACAGACACAGCATGCCCAAACGTGGCAAACGCCTTACAAGCTGAGCTTAGAAGCCACGCTTGGAGCTGGAAAATTTAACGTTTTTGCTCCATTCCAAATTTGCAGTTGCGTATCGGACACCTCCACAATCGATCATTGTAGATAACCTGCAGGTATCATATTGACAGATGCGCCAAAATCGAACTGACACAGCTGTAGTCTGTCTTCAAGAAGAAGCTCAGCGTGAATCCCCTTTGATCCGAATGCATCTCGAACCCCAATCAGCATCTGCTGCATCTCTGACTCCTCGCTGATCAGTATGATTAATGGGAACCTGCATTGCTTAATGAAATGGCTTTTATTTCAACACTTCTGACAGAGAAAGACAAAAATGAACGCGGAGACCACGAGCAGTATCTCGATCATGAACGAAAAGCAACGATATCGCAATATGGCAAGAAAATAAAGATGCAAGTATCGGAACCCAACTCTCGCAACCTAAGACTCTCCGACGAGCAAGGGAAAAGAGTGCCTTTAAATCGGGTTTATTTGCTACTCAACAGGAAGGCGAAATAGTGGTGGTTGTTGAGTGGCCTACGAGCAAGGCCACTCAAAAGACCAATCAGAGGCGAGCTTCAAACTCAAATATTGAAGTAAATGGTGGGCACTTAAATTAACAAAACTGGAAAATCCAATTATCTGAGCAGTTAAGAGGAATTCCTGAAAAATAATGCCTTTTCCCAACAAATTCACACAAGTTTATTTCCGAACGCCAGACATCTTTGTTTCTGTCGTTCACGACTACGGCCACAAAACTGGCAGAGTTATGCTGGGAAACCCACTGATGCTCAGCTAATCGCGTTGAACTCAATTTCAATCTCATTGTTTTTTTTAATCTTTTTTATCCTTTGCCCCGCACCCATTTCGCTGTTGCAAATCTCCATAGACTCAGCAAGTGTTGTTTCATTTCCAGCAGTCTCTTATTCACTGCAACACCTTGAACATTAAGAACCATCTGATTACGTATGGGACTGTCCTTTGTGCACTTGCAACCAGTGTCGTCCCATACTGGTCTTTGCATTCCTCTTGATGGCGGTTTCTTTGGAACTAAACGGATACGTTCAAAAGTTTTATTTGCCTGGCCAAGACATTACCTCTCCAATCTACCAATCACAGTATCCAGGTCATTAATTTCATCGTCGACATCAACAGTCAGATTCATTAAAACCTGTTGACTCCGTCTCTAATGCGATGTCGAAACTTTGCAAACCAGTAATCTTTCGAAATAAAAGGTAAACGAAGGTTGTGCAATACAACAAATTTATCAAACTTTTGCTTCCACATGTACCTTATTTCTGACAAACGCTAACTCTCCACCACATTCAACGCCTCAAAAAGAACGATTGTAATCACACTGGAAGAACTCCTTTTGAATCACCATGTTGGCTTCTTTTTCACTTCTGGCATCATTTCGCATGCAGGGCTGCCAAACTGAGAGAACAAGAACAACGGTTATCTGAGATGCACTAAGCAATCTCAGTTTGTTAGAAACACAGCTTCCGTTTAATCGAAGAATACCAGTAGCAGCGGTAGTTATCGAGCGAAAAGCGTTCAGACAAGATGTTTTAAACACCACCTATTAAAACACAAATCCGTTGTAGCAGCCGATCGCCATTTTTGAATACTTTGCTTTGACGTATCAAAACTGCGTCACGATAGCTCATTTGTAATCATGAAACGAAAAGTTTGCAACCATCGTTGCTATTTTCTAAACTCTGAAATACATACACATGAAGAGATCCGACACGCTTTCCAGTCCAGACTATAACTACACCACATTCGACAGCACCATTCGTCATCTATAATTTCAAGCTACTACAAACATCGGTCTCGGAAAAACTACATCTTGAAAACATTCATCTGCGTCAGGGGCGTAAAAACTCTTCACCAAGCACTTAATGACGATGTAAGAAACTTCCTTGGAGTACGGATCCAACAATCATCGCGCATTCCGCACTGATACAAACTACAGAGCCTCGATTTCTTGGATAAACCAAAATGCCAATTGGTCACACCGTCCTATCACCGACTTCTGATTAACGCACCAAATGACAACCATGGAAACAATCGTTTGCAATTGGATTTGTCGTTTCTGAGTTGAATAGTATAACATATCGCCATGTAAAGGCTCGTGGAGTTTAAGCTCACTACTGTTAGAGGATACCGATGTTCTTTTGCTGCCTGGCTAACGTTCTTATTTAGAACTTTCACGGGAACATTTTTTAAAGATTAAACTTTGTCATCATTGATCAACTCGAGCAGTCCAATGTGAACAACACAAACTGAGGTTTGTGTTCGTTCATATCTGTTTCCTTAACACCGTTTCTTGACACTGAAAGAAAACGGTGCTGCTTCGGCATTCGTTGTCAACCTAGCAGGCCGGTACATGATTCAGTACCCCGTATAAATATGGAGAACCCCATGGAGAGCGAATAAATAGGTTTGCAACAGAATTGAGCATCTTATTCGGCAACTAGAAAAACTAACATGTAAGAAAACGACCAGGTCATTACGAGTTAGTAGACCACACTTGCTGTGTTTCATTCAAATGATCAGTCAACAAGCAATTTGTCCAGCAGATGGAGCTTGCCTGCAGTCTTTCCGTAAAAATACATCATACCCCGTGGAATGAGCGGGAGTTGCGTGACATTGACAGGGAGCGTAAAATGCTGCACTGTTCCACTTTCATCCTCTAGGTAGAATACAAACGACGAGTACATGGGCAATGCGGAAGGGTCCCAACTGGCCACATGAATCCCTCCGTCAGTATGCACGCTGAGCGCTGAGGGGGGACATATAGAAACGTTAGGACTGTGACAGAACGAATATGCAGTTGGAACACTCACAATCAAATCTGGTGTGATACCAAGCAATCCGAGTGAGACAATCATCTAGCCAGATAATGGATGGAGCAGATCTGATTGTAAAACTACACTTCTACTTACCTCTAATCCTGGCCCCATCTGGAATGTGCACAGCGAGCATGAATACCATAGTCACGTTACCAGAACATCAGCGTGTCTGTCAAAACTAGATACAATAACTATATGTCATCAAAGTAACAGGAAATTATGAACTAACATAGTTCAACTCACCGTTATACTCGACCGGTATCTCGCCTGAATTGTTCAAGCAAACATAACGTGTAGATAATGATGGCCAACAATTGAAACGCAATCGAGCGAATATGTGACAAATACTCAACACGACAATTCACAGGACATAATAGAACATAACAGAATACATCTAATTTTCAATATTTATTCCTAATCGTGCATGCAATACAACACTCAGTGTTGTCCGACAGACATCGTCAGGTTTTAACCACACTGTAATATTGTCTGCAAGAATACATTGGAACTAAACAAGCAATATATTTCATTACTGCATGGCACCCAGGAAGTGCAGATGGTTTAAGACACAATAAGTCGTAAACGGTGATGTCAACAGATAAATGAACCAGGTAATAGCATGAGTGAGAACAGTACAATGTCAATCCTGAACTCACAAATCGGGCTCCAATCGGCTAGAATCGAGCAGTTGGAATATGACAATAAAGTCTGGTTGGTTTCATCTCAGAGCGATGAGTAAGGAACGTGTTACAGTTAGAAACATACAATGAATAGTTTATTTTTAGAGTGACGACGATTATTTAGAAACGCTGAATCTGGCGGGAGTTGTAACAAAATAAATGTACCAGCACTGGATGTGTAAACTCATTGAATGATGTACTGAGCACGAGGTTGTCACCTAAGTGTATGTAAGACAAGGTGCAAGATTGGACTGAACTGGTAGGTTGAACACTGACCTTCGAGGACATGACGCTGAACGAGAAGAACAGTTTCATCGTCCGACCGTATTCCGTGCAACTGAATGTTGTAGTTCATACACGGTACGGCGTCAGTCCAGTATATTCCTCTATGGTATAGTTCCAGATAGTAAATCAAGGGCACATTTGTATCCCCGAGAATAGAAAGCTCCCAAGCGACGAATCCGTTGCGTGGAACGGTCGGCCAACGAATGAGGACCGGGAGGCGTGTCAATCTTACATTCAATTCATGGCTCCCTTCAAGAGAATCAATCAAGTCTGAATAAAGTGAGAATTCATAGGATCACGCATCTTATCAGATGTATGTGGTACTCTCATGCAAACAGACACACATCCACACACTCAATTCGAATCATCGGAATATATGCATAACATATTAATGTATTCTCACTTGCTAACTGCCTTGTGGGGGATAGTGTACACATGACCATCAGTGTCTGCAATGAAAGCGTAACAATTAACAGAATGTGGCGCATCTTATTGCAGTTTTGTAAGTTGAACTGATGTGTAACAAACGGAATGAGTGCAAACTGAACCACTGTGTTGTGGCTTCGTTTTTATATTCATACAGTCGAATTGTGCAAGTAGCGATTGGCTGTTACAAAGGTTAGTCGTGAACAGCACATTCGATTGGTTTAACGTCGATCAACCGTCCGCTGATGTAGGTCCAACCAAACAGGTTGCAATTTGTTTCTAACGATTTAGTGGCGGAATTTTCGAGTGCTCTTCTTGCCGCTTCTGGTTCATTCCGTAAGAAAGTTCATCGACTTGGTTTAATATAGTAAGTTATGTCAACAATCTTGTGGGTCGCTGTTTACGATCCCTAATGGATGAGGAAGTGACAGTCAACAACGATGACAAAATGATAAGTAATCAGATGTGAGCTTCATGATTTCGGTGAACGGTCGAGCATACCTGTTGTAATACACTCCCCCCGACCTATTTACAAGATGTTCATGCATCCGAGGACTAAGTATTTTTACTTGACAACTCAACGTCGAGGATGGTAGTCAAGCAGATAAATGGCTGACGTCGGATACTGTGGACAATAGACTGAGCACTCAAACAGTGTATCCAATATTGTCGACCACTGCCCGCTCACGGCTCAAGTAATCGATTGTATGCATAAACAAATGTTATGTCAGTCGATCTAACAAGCTACACCTTGTCTCGAATCATGCAAACACAACTTGGATATAGTGAAGTGCTGTTTGCTTGTTGTCAAATGATTTTTTGGATCAGTGGTAGCTGGACTAGACAACGCTTAATATCAAATTACGTTGACTGATATCCTGCGTACGGTTCCCGTGGGATCACTCCTTCAATCATTATGCACTACCTGTTCTAAAATTTCCTTCCTAAAACGAACTGATTTAAAACACGGACTGTATTCCAAATACATGTCTCTACTCACACCACCAAAAGTTAAGAACCGGATAACAAACAATATTCATTTACCTGTTTATATGTAAGTGTTACGGTTCAGTACTTTGCATCGAACCGGATGGCTCAATCTTACGCATTCATTCGCCCCATATATGGGCAGGAGTCCACATGTTAAATATCTCGCTCACTCACATATCTCTGGCCTATCCTCAAAGGCACAGACACACGTCCAGCGCGTGATTCAGCAGTTCCTGTCCATTCTGTACGCACAGGTTCCGCTAGGCGTTTTTCACTTTCACTCACCTGACGGACAGTGACCCCTTTGTCCTCAGTAGTGCGAAGGCCTAGCCACATGCATGCGTACACGTGGGCATTGGCTGAACCATCTCCACGTGCGCTAACTTACAGACATGTGACGCACATACATGAAGACGACTAAACTCTCAGGGACAGAACACTACTTCTGAACCCACGTCGAGGACGGTGAACACGTCAGCAACGCTCAAAAACCAACGGACACGAGGATGTGAGCTACACCATAACTTTATGGCTCCACATCATATCCACGTGATCCTGTCCCTGCAACACTGCCGACACACAACATACACCTGGATGTCGTTATCCACACTGTTGTCAACGGAGACATTGCTTTGTATTGTGTGTGAGTCTCCTGACATGTCTATTTTCAATCATTTTCCTGTTTATGCCTATTCGTATTATACACCTTAATACTCAGCTGTGTATCATTCTTTTGTTATATGTAGTTAGTGGTAGGCCGTAGTTATTCATCTATAATCCACACCAATGCCCTACGTATCACTGTTGAGCTCCCGACGTGACAGTTCATTCGTTTGTGTTGTAACACATCAATTCACTTTTGAACTTCACTCTATCGAATGCGCATTTCACAAATTAGGTTCGTTTGTGCATTTGACTCACTTGGATTTTGAACAGTTCAATTAATGTAGACATTCCATGTTTTGTTCATCCTCACGTTTACTGTATTTCCTACTGATAATGTCCAGTGACTCTCAGCTAGCCAATAGTTCGGTTAGTCTTATTGATGTGCATCTCCCTCATTTTCGGAACAACGATCCTGCTGTTTGGTTCAGGCTTGCTGAAGTTCAGTTTGAGACTAGACGTATTACAAATTCCCACACCATGTTTTCTCACATCATCTCAGTGTTACTCATCAAGATTGTGCAAGAGGTTAGAGATGTCATCGTGAATCCGCACCCATCAGAGCCTTATGAGCATTTCAAAGTTACATTACTGAAGCGCACCACAGAATCTGAACAGAAACGACTCGAACGGCTGACAAGTGACGGGGAACTTGGCGATCGAAAGTCATCCCAACTTCTGGGGACGTTTGTTACAAATATTGGACGGATGGTCCATGGACGAAGCATTATTTTATCAACCATTTCTACAACGTGTTCAAACTTTTGTTCGCACCATCTTGTTCTCATGTGAGATGCATCTGCAAGAATTAGCTCAGAAATTGCAACCGGTAAGAGACGATTTTCACCATATGTTGCAACTCGGGATCATTCGACCGTCGAAGAGTGAGTACGCATCACCACTGCACATGCTGCCTAAGAACGACAACGATTAGTGACCGTGTGGTGACTAACAAACGTTGAATAGCGTGACAGTGCCAGACCGATATCCGTTGCCTCACATTTATGATGTCACCGCGACCTTCCACGGTAAGCAAGTGTTTTCCCAATTAGACATCGTTTGTGCCTACCATCACATTCCTGTTGAACCAGATGACATTAAAAAGACTGTAATCACAACTCCATTCGGTCTTTTTGAATTTATTCGCATGCCATTTGGGTTGTGAAACACAGCCCAAACATTACAACGGTCTATTCACCAGGTACATAACGATTTTGATTTGGTTTCTGCTTGCTTGGATGACATATTAGTTGTAAGTGACAGTCAGCAAGAACATTTGGATCATCTTCAGTTGATTTTTGAACGACTAACGAGATCATGGTATCGTCTTAAATTCTGCCAAATGCTCGTTTGGACAGTTCAGCATAAAAAATTTTGGGTCACATTCTTGACTCTCGTGGTATCACCCCATCGCTTGACAAAGGAGAAGCAGTTGTTGATTTTTCAACTTCCTATGCCACAACTTAGCTGGTTCTTGGGAATGGTAAATTTTTACCCGGCGTTTCATTCCTGACGGTTCTGCTACCATGTTACACTTAACTAACCTTTTGTGCTCGAAATATGCCGGTTTGGTGTTAGGGGAACAAGCAATTGAAGCCTTTAAGAAAATCAAGTGCCTCCTTGCTAATGTTACCGTTCTAAACCACATACAAATCAACCTAGTTATCTCCATATCCACAGACGTCCTATATTTTGCCGTTTAGTCTGTCCTATATCAACATGTGGATGGGGTATCACAACCACTTACACTTTTCTCTTGGAAACTACAACCAGCTGAGACACTCTACAGTACTTCTGGTAGAGAGCTGCTACCCCTATTTTTCTTGCTGTCAGACATTTTCAACACTTAATAGAAAGCAAAACTTTTGTAATCATACAGATCGCAAACCGTCTGTATAAGCATTATCTATTAATTATGATAAATACTCTCCCAGAGAAATTCGTCAGCCAGATTATGTTTCTCTGTTTTCGACTGACGTTCGTTCCCCATTTGGCTCTCTCAATGTGGTAGCAGACACATTATCCAGATCCGGTATCGACGCCATTCACTCTGCTGCTGCGATCGATTTTGTTAAGATGGCTGAGACACAAATGGACGACTCTGAATTACGAGAACACTCCGGATCATCTACTGCGCTCAAATTACGAGCACTTTCTCTTCACAATTCCCCAGGTACTATTGTTTGTGATGTCTACCAAATGTTTTCCAGACCACTACCTCTTCGTCGAACAGTTTTTAACGCCCTTCATAACCTATCACATCCTAGCGTACGCATCACTACGAAACTAATTTGTGATCATTTCGTATGACCCAATACCAACACAGACATTCGTGATTGAATGAGGACTTGTATCCTATGTCAACGTTCTAAGATAACTCGCCATATAATCATCCCAATCGACACATTCATCACTCCCAATGCACGATTTAGCTATATTCACGTTTAGACCTTGTTGGTCCATTGTCACTCTGGAAAGATTATACACATACTTTAACTTGTGTTGATCAATTTACTCGATGACCTGAGGCTATAATTGTCAAAGACACTACCTCAACCACCATCGCTCGCACACTATTAGAAAGATGGATATCTGTCTTTGGTGTCCCAACCATCATTACAACGGACCGTGGAAAACAGTTCGAATCACAACTTTTCCACACCCTCACAAATTTCATCGGCACAACGCATTCCAAGACAACAGCGTATCATCCGTGTGCTAATGACCTCGTCGAATGATTTCATTGTCAGCTCAAAGCTGCCCTTAAGGTACATGAGGACCCACTGTACTAGACAAAACATCTACCCATTGTTCCCATGGGACGACGCTCACCTGTCAAGCAAGACATCGGTAATTCTTCTGCCGAACTTGTGTTTGATACTACCTAACGCTTACCAGGACAATTCGTCTCTCCATCTAAAACGAATGAATACACCAATCCTTCAAGCTTCGTTCAACGTCTCAAAGACACATGAATAATATCCACCCTTCTGAAACGCGACAACAAACTCGACGGTCATTCCTCCATTCGGACATGTTGTCATGTACACACGTTTTTGTTCGTAACGACACCGTCAAACCTCCTCTACAACCCCCATACGACGATCCATTTCCGGTGATAAAACGCAATTCTAAATATTTCACCATACAGAAAAGCAATCTCACCAACACCATTTCGCCGGATCGTCTAAAACCCGCACATATTGAGAATGACTCATTTCAACAACACCAAACATCCGTATTTCGCAACAACAATCCGAATCACACATCAGTCTTGCAGGACAAGAAGAAACACGAGGAAAACACTATAGTTACCACATGATCCCGAAGACGCGTACGATTCACTGACCGTCTACTATACTATTAACAGGCATAGATCGCATTTCATTTTCATTTTGAAGGTCAAGAATGATGGTGGGGGGGTAGTGTAACGGTTCAGCACCCTGCGCTAAACCCGAGGGTTCGATACTAACCATCCATTCGCCCCACATCCGATCAGGAGGTCACATGATAGCTGTCTCACTCATTCACGTATCCCTGACCTAGCCTCAAGGTCACAGACACGTCACACGTTCCACAGGCCAGCGCATGATTCAATAAGCCCTGTCCACTCTGCACGAACAGGATCCGCTAGGCATAGTTCACCTTCACTCACCCGACAGAGAGTGACGCCTTCTCCCCTCAACACTGCGAGAGGCAAGGTTGCATGCACGCACACACGCGCGCAACGACTGAGCCAACTCACGCGCGTTAACTTACAGGCATGTTACGCCGCACATGAAAGCGACTAAACGCGCAAGAGACAAAACAAAACTTCTGACGCCGCGTCTCGCACGGTGAACAAGTCAGCAACGCGCAATGCTAACGGACACGAGGACATGAGCTACACCACAGCTGCACCGTTCCACATCGCATCCATGTGACCCTATCCCTGCAACACTGCAAACACAGCATACACCTGGATACTGCTATCTACACTATTATCAACTGGGACATTATTTTGTACTGTACGTGAGTCTCCCGGCTTGTCTATGTTCTAATCATTTTCTTGTATATGCCTATTTGTGTTATACACCTTACTACTCAACCGTCTACCCTTCTTTTGTTATGTTTAGCCATTTATCTACAACCCACACTATTGCCCTACGTGACGACCTCATTGAACAATTTCATCGTCAAATCAAAACTGCTTTGAAGCTACAGTCCAATATTCCTACTTGAGACCACCTCGAGTGGTAGGCTTTACACTGAGAGGTTGACTAAAATCCAACAATGTTATTGACGGCGTCGAAATACATATCACCGCATACAAGATTCTATACGGCGTGGACTGCAACCCACTGAATTAAGGTTTTCGGTATCAGGTTTGGTGAAAGGTATGCTTTGATACCAGATTGCAAAGTTGAAAATCCACGGCGTGGTATGATTAGTTGGCAAATGTTGACAGGAAAATGACGCGTCTTTCGAAATTGAAGAGTACGGATATTTTATTGCCTGTAGGATATCGCATTGACTGAGAAGTTGCTGTCTGAGTCCAAAAGCTATCCAACATTTTGTGTTCCCAATAGTTTTGCTATAACGCAATAACCCGCTTCGTTGTGAGTACAGTGGTCTGTTAGTGTCGACTCCCTATGTGGCAACCGAGCCTACCAAAATTCGTCATTCTGACACCCATCCAACTGTCAAATTTTATTTGTCGAAGTTCCATTTAAAAAAAACTATGGCTTGTACACATCCATTAACATGCAAAAATTTACTTGAGCATATTTCGTGAGATACGCACCAGAAGTTTTCATCATACATATTACACATTTAGTTTTAGCAAGCCAATCCTCATTGTGACCCAGGTGACCGTGACCCGGAGGTCTAATGAATAAGTGCTCGGAATGCAATCTGGTACTTAGTTCATGGGTCGTGGGTTCGAGCCGCTGGCGTGCGTGGTGTTGATGAGATCCTACTAGATCGGAACAGCTGTCCATCACTTTGCTGATGGTCACTGGGACCGATGGTAACTACTGATCGCTTTTAATCTAAGATAATAGACGCAGATTAGTGTTGGGATTCAGGTGAAGATACCAATTTGGACGATACCCAATTGTGAATAGTCAGGGCTACGGCTGGATTCAAACCAACGACAAAAACAGCGTGCCCAAACGCGGCAAACGCTCTGTCAGCTGAATTACGACGCCACTCGGGAGTTTCGAAATCTCACATTTGGACTCTGTTATCCACCATTCTCATTGATCCATGTGGAATTCACCAAATGATCCAAGGGATCCACTGCCGGGACAGGATTTCTCAAATATTTCAATCGGGAATCCACCGACGTCACTGCTGAGCACAAAATTCATATTAACAATGAGTGGTTTGACAGATTTGATGATTCAGAAGAGACCAAATTGCGACGAATTTCGGCTTCGGCTGTACGCTGTCTTTTGTTCTTTGCGGGTGTGAAAGACGCCTAGGTTGGACAGTACTCAACAGCCTGACTACCAATCCTCAGATCCTATAACATTGACGCACTCAATAAGAACAGTGATCATCTGTTTCAACTCTATGCTACCTACCAGTTGACCAACACAAGCTCCCGATTCCAACTGAATGCAAGAGATTTACTGACGAAGTTCACTCACGAAATGATTAGTAACATTTGCTTGATCTTGCGATCGTGTGAAAGTGTGACGTCCACGAAGAACGTATCAAGCGAATGATGTCAGTCACGGAATTTAGCACGAACAACAGATTGGGCAGAACCATGTTTGCGAGTCCGTTTAATGCAGATTATCCGAACAGCACCAAAACACTGAGTGTTCTCCGAGTGGATAGTTCAAAGACGTGGACTAGCTCCCAACGTGTATTCACCAGCCATCTCAAAATAGGTTTCGGATTCCTGAGTGGTTTATTGTCAGACTGACCACACCTCAAGCTGCAGTGATACAATCTTTTCGGTCCATTGTCGAGTGGCAATCCGACAAACCCCGGCAAACCTGATTTCGTGCGCTCAGTCGGAATATAACATCTGACGCTTATCGGTAGCAAATAATCACTATTCAACCATTAATCAGAGCGATTCAAAAGCTGTTGATACAGCAACACCAACGATATAAAATTTCCTAGTTACATCTGGGAAAAGTCATGAAGTATGGAACGGAAATTCAGCAAAGTCCAGCAATTTCAACTGTGCTGTGTGCGGTATGCCTTTTCAAAGACTTATTTATTATAGTACGTCAGTCCAAATTCGTTTAGGCAAATTTGACAGCAACTGACATGTTCAGTAGTGTATTCACAAAATGAGTTTGAAGCTAGCTGTATTGACGATGTTCTCGAGCACACCGATGTAGAGGTTTGAGGTTGAACACTCAAGCTAGAGAACAGCACGACATTATAAACCTAGGATTCAAACCTTCCAAACTATTGTTCGATCTGCTCAAAATGTTGAGAGTGCACGATAATGTCACAGGGCTTTCACTGCGATCAAGACAATGACACACTTTGGGAGACGTAGAAGATTGGTGTTGATATTAAGCCGTTCAATTTTGTGTTGGTTTGTCTGTTACTGGGAGGTTGTATTTAACCATAATGTGCTTGATCCTATTTGATTGAACAGTGTGTTACATTGATTGCCAGTGAATGCGCGTCTAACCAATGTCAAATCTAAGGCGAAGTTAACAGGAGTCTCTCATTTTCGTCAGGTTATACATACACCGATCGCGTACTAGCAGATATCTGAGGCAATAGAGTCATAATGGGATATATCAAGTTGCATCCATATGGTAACTGATATGACGCTAATTGAATCATAACTGTGAACACTTATAAGCATTTAACCTTCTAATCTCAATGAAATCAATTAAAACAAACGGGACTTCTTCGTTGTTCAAAAACTACCACACTATTCTTCACTTCCCACAGGATTGTTAACAGTACAACACAGCAACTATCTGTTCATTGAAGTAAATCGTGTACGTATTGTAGTCATAGTTCCAGGGTTTTCACTTTCAAATAACAATCGGACTTAGGAATTCAATTTCGACAGACACATGAACAGATATTCAGAGTAGTCTTAGGTAAGAAAAACACCAAATATTCTCGTTGCTGCCCATACTCATACCGATGTAGTGGGGACAACATTGTGACTGCTAAAAGCACATACACACACACACATCTTCAAAGTTTGCTCTAGACAAGATTGTGTATTCCGAAATTCAACGCTGATATTTTGTCGTATGTAAAGAAAATCTTTCCCCTGTTTCCGCCTACCCCAGTTGAATGAACATAGACTGTAATGTGCATTCACTTATCACAAGTGAATTGAGTATGACAGATCAGTTGGAATGCAGACTAGTTCAGTAACCGCTTCGGGTCACACAGAAGCAGACTGAACAAGTTATGTAATGAAGCACATACTGACGGGTTGAACAGACTTCCAGTACAGATCAACAAAATGTGGAAAAATATGACTTGATACTTTCTTCAATAAATCTAATAATTTTCCACCTATATTTCGTGAAGCGACACAGTGAACTCAGTCTCGAACGATTGGCATTCCAACTGAGGTCCTATAGACAGGATTGTTCTAGGAACTTTGTTATGAAAAGCTTGGGTAGAAATTAATATTTTTTCTACTCAACCCTCCAATACGATGGATCATTTTCATTGCAAGTGTTGACGGTATCTTATCAAATTAGCTCAGTGAACCCAATAAGACCAGTTGAGACGGCTTGATGAACGAACCATCACGCCAGTCCCAAAGACATTGGAACAGCGACCGGAAAAATCGAACTATATACAGTGCTAAAGAAAAGGCATAAAATTTTACTTTTTTTGACTCAACTGTGATTCAGCCTGGTGTCCCATTAAACGCGCATGGAAAAAGCTATTGTTGTGATCCAAGAACGCGGATGACACAAGGGCTATTTATTCGACAGAGCAATACACGGGTTAAGCATGTAAACCAAACCTGACACAAAACCACTCATTTGCACGCAGTATTCGGCCTCAGACAGTCTCGGCTGCCACAGATGTCAGTGCTCAGTTTCATTGAGTAGCAGGGATTGTTATGGGTGATGCTGCACCTTGATGATCCTTCTTGCAGTCTACTTGTGGCTTGTAGGTTGTCAAAAAAGATGCCTGCTGCTGAATAGCCGCGGTATAAGTAGTATATTACGATCGCTGAACTCCACTGCACTAGTTGTAAACCTAAGTGTCCAAGGACTCACATACAACGGCTGAAAGCGAGCACAATTGAAACCATCTAGAACAACGGATCGATTGGGCAGTCGCACAGGTTACCAGCACTAGGCTAATAAAACTTTAAGAAATATGCAACCATAATTATGAACAAGTTGACATCAGTCGTTTTCAGACCCTCATTCCAGAATACTTGTCTTAACTAACGAAATGCATCTTATACAATTAAATTCAATAGTCTCCACCAAATCATGAACACTTACTGAACAAACATTCCAGACAATTCAGTTACATCAACTGTCGACACGTCGTTTCCACCTCTCATTTGATTTATTTTAAGGAGCAGAATGGATAAATTGAATGGTGGCACTCTGTTATTCACTTCAAGACAATGGATAGCCTGTCCAATGCTCTTAGTCATCACATTAAGCTTCCTTCACCTTGTCACGAAGATAGTTTGAATTAGCTTCACGTGGACTCCGGTTTTTAAACCAAACAGAATCAGAATGATATTCGTGTATGCGAAGGTTACCGATGAGAATACATATCTCTTGAGACAAAATTATGCGGCCACCCTCTTCTATAGGTGGCAATTATCATGGTTGAAGTACACACTCAGAATACACTTATTTCACCACAACTGCCAACTAAGTTACCTCAAGCAATTGTTCATCACACATCATCTGTGTGATTCATCTATTTCATGTTGCTCCATCCTTATCTAATCCCGTTAAAGAAACCTACATGTGCACACTGTCACACACTGATCCGTCAAGCAATGTTATCGCCGAATAAATTCGAAGAACAACAACACTATTATGCAATATGTTTGTTCGAGTAACGTTTCTGTTGGTTTCCATTAGGCACGCGAACTCATAATCAAATGGGTGTGTGCTGTTGGCTTTGAGACATAAGTCACAAAGTCTTTCAGTTAAGATAGTCGATCGACATTCAACGGTGTTAATGGTTCGGAATCACGAGTATTGATTCGTGTAATGATCGCTGTCATACAGGTTGTTCACTCCTGTACACACCATGCTGTCTTTATGACACCTATCCTGGCACAACAGTATACGACTCACAAGAAATTCTTGATGTTATGTTATGGAGAGTATTAAGTAATTACTTGATTAAACCAGCACGAGTTAAAATCAGGAATGTTGTCAACAACACTCCTGAGGATGGCCACCCGAGATGGTTGGAACGTTGAGTATTACAACTTGCTCATAACGTTGTGCTCAATCAATTGTTCTCAATCCATTTATTAATAACACGTTAAACACGGCGCCCAAACTGCTTGATTTCATTCATAGTAAATTTGGTGCGGATATCTTACAATTGCACACTGTTCCTAACATCGTATCCACCTCCTCGCTGTAATCCACTTGAGTGACGCACGAACACACTTGTCCACAGGTAGTCGACTCACGATTGTTTGGTTCCCTTCTACTCGGCTACCTGTGTCGCATTGGCATCGTGCATCTGATTAGCCACGTTGCCAGAACGTGAATGGGTGGTATGACTAAGCCAGTCGTGATCTGTCCATTGGTGTCCTTTCTGGGACATTGTTCTACACCGACCCTCGTAAGTGTGCATCTTGCTTACTGCATACGTGTATGTGCGTGTGATTCCATTTTCTCTGTCTGTATTTTGACAACGGAGTCCAATTACGGTTGCAACTCGTTCGTTATGGTGCCCCGCTCTCATCCTCCTCTGTCGCAGATGCCTAATACATGTACGGTTCATCAAACGCACTTGGTGTGAATCGTCGTGTGTGTAACTGTCTGAGTGGTTATTTACTGCGACAGCGACAGCGACAGAGTTGTAAATGTACGTAAGACTTAGTCCAGTCAAGTGCGTTTTGACAGTGGACCAGGAAATAGACTATAGGAAGGATCGCCTTGTGTGCGTGTCTGTGTGTTAGCAGCGCAAGTTAAACCTACCCAGTCGCCATCAGTTTGTTAGTGTAGCGATTGCAAAATCCGTACGTGTGTGTGTTTGTTTGTCCTGACCGTCGGATGGGCGGTGACCGCATTACAAAGCAGCTACTGTATAGACAACTGAGATCAGGTGAGCGAAATCCTGGTGGTCAAAACCAGAGATATAAGGATATCGTGTAGGTAAGTCTTTCTCGTTGTAAAATTGATCTTAGAGGTTGGGAAGAATAAGTGTTGAGCTTGACGGTCTGGGGAAATGCGATTCGGACGGACATCTTCGAGTTCGACGGGCAGTTATTGTGCGGCCGAGAACGTAAGCACGCGGTACGCAAGAAACCCATCGATACCATAGATCATGGTGATATGACTATATGGCGTTGCGATATGTGCGGCTGCAAATGCACTGGCCGCCTTGGATCAGTAGGTCATCAGCGTACTCATTCAGCGACTGATACACGGGTTCGAGACAGAGGCTCGAGATACCCGGATCCAGTCAGTTATTCCTGCTCAGCGTCAAGCAGGCGTTTGTTGATTTGATATGCAGTTATTGAGAACAGGGTGTAGCACCGCTCTTGGTGATTACAGTAAATACCAGAAACAAAGTAAGATTAGTTGCATATTATGAATTTTAGGAAACGAGAGTCAAGCGATGTTTTAAAACGATAGCTAGAAGCGCTGCTAATGACCTCAGGAGGAAGACTGTTCCAAAGATTAATAATCCTACAAAAGAAGAACTACTGTGTTAGGATGGTCCGAGGAGGAAGCTTGAAATGTTTCTTGTCATGTTCTCGCAGGCCGTCATTATTCAGCATGATAAGGAACTTGTTAGATTTGTTGAAGTTCGTCTGGTATGTTTGTCGTCTTTTGTCTGTTATAATGCGGAACGATGAATCCGTAGAGGTGTGTTTGGTTTGGTCGTAGAAAACCTATCTTTAATCTGCCATCATTTGTCTTTGCTGTGTGCAGTAAACGATCATAACGAACTTTGTATCATAATCGCACATTAAATGTTTACCTTCTTCCTTCTTACAGCTGTCATTGTTTATCTGTTAAAACTTCCTCCTTGGTGTCGTTCGACACGTTCTCCACCTCGTCTGTACCCCATTGTATTAGTGAGGTCATTTTCCCGTTGACTAGTGGCTGTTTGTGAACACATGCTTAATTGCCCCATTTTGAACTCTTTTGCTGGATAATTTGTAAACCCGGTTGATTCACATTCGAGGTGAGACAGTACCTTTGTTGTAATTTTATCAAACAGTATCGTATAAATTCCAATCCTTTCGATAGCCTTTTCTGACGCTTTTTGGACTTGCAAGATAGTCCCGTTAACCCGACCGTCTGACTGAGCGTTATTGGAATTGTCGAATACGCGTTACTGAGTGAATTACCCTAAATCGCCAGGAGCGATTTAACAGTACTTGAATTGCACGAGTTCAAAACATTGCTACTTTCGGGTTCTTCGAAGTAATCAATCGCGTGCATCCACTGTGTATATAATGCACGGTCGATGAAAGTCCAAAAGAATCCATATTGGAGATCCTATCGTATCTGAAGGCGTTACTAATGCCAACACGGCTTACCTCTCGCGCTGTGGCCTCAAGAATTCCTCTACGAATCGAAGTATTCCAAATGGATCCTTATCTGTCAAGGATGGGGCTACTGATGGAATTTCTGTTGCCCCTCTGTGTTACCCCCTAAACCAAACTTCTGGACTAGTAAACAATCAGTCAGCCCGTGATACTCATGTCATATTTTGTCCCGACGATTTACCTTATTCTGATATTTCTATGGATCAGGCTGGGTTTGATAATATTCGTGCTGCTTCTTATACTCACGGTAGGTTTGGAACTTCGAAAGCTGTGAGGGAATCTGACCCAGTAGAAGAGCTATTAGAAGAGGGAGAAGGGACTCATAAAACTTGTGTCTCAGTAGAAATTTCCACTCTGTCGGTCCTCGAGATGCAGCTGAGGCAGCAGGAATTGTTACTTGCAGAAGAAGGATGTAAGCTGCGTAGAAGAAGGCTCGAGCTACAGCGGAGATTGCTGGATGCCAACAAACACACTGAACGAGAATTTGTTCTAATAAAACCGAAGGAACGCGGCGAGGTAAGAACATCCCAATCACCAGTTCAGTCCGGTCAGGTGAGTAACATTGTCAGGACGCTGGAAGAGTCACTGAAGTAACTTATTCTGGGTGTAAGTCTGTCTAAGCTTAAGGTCAAACCATTCGATGAATCGCCACGACGCTTTCATGGGTTTCTTAGAAATTTCGAAAATAATGTAGCAAATAGATTGACTGACGACAACCAGAGGCTTTTCATATTTGATTTATTATTGCCGTGGTAGAGCGAAGGAATCCATACAGTATTGGGCGCTTTTACCCGGGACGACAGGATATAAAGAGGCTATTGGCATACTCACAAGTCAGTTTGGTCACCCACGTCAGATCGTGCAGTCTGTAACTCATGAACTGTGTGATGGTCCTAAGATAGGTATTTCTGAATTGGATGGTCTCAGGCGCTTAGCCACCCAAATGCGACCATGTAGTATCCCACTGTCCCAATTGGGTAGACCGGGGGAGTTGAATGGATCTACCAATTTGATCTGGTTGGTTGAACGATTGCCCAGAGGTCTACAGGAAAGATGGGCTGATATGGCTGACAACATAGTGAGTTCTAGAAGAGAGCCCACCTTCGCCGATTTGCTAATCTTCATTGAAAAAAAGAATATCTGTAGCTGGTAGTGAATATGGCCAACTAATTAGGTTGTCTGATTCGAAATCCACTACTCCTAGCAATTTGGACGCTACTGACCTAAAGATGTCCAGATGTCACGCTAACGTGACAGCTACCAGCTTGAATAACCAGGCTGCCCGTTGTTCCCTGTGTAGAAATGACCACGACCTTACAGACTGTATGCACTTCATGGCTCAATAGCTAAAACAACGTCGAAGTACAGTCAGACTCAGCAGAAGGTGTTTTATTTGTTTGAAGACCAACCACATGACCAAGTCATGTAGAATCCATGTTAAGTGTCTGGGGTCTGGTTGTGGTTGGCGTCACCACACACTGATGCATGATAACGTGTCAACGCGTGTGCCCATAACAAATGAAGAGGCTGTATAATGTGGCGCATTTTCTACTAGTCCCAACGGTTTTCTTCCGGGTTTTGTACCTGTTCGGTTAGTGAACCAAACGTGCTCCATTGAAACGTATGCATTTGTGGACAATGGTTCGGATACCACCTTATTAGACAAGAGGATAGCTCACAAGCTCGATTTGTCACGTAATCCCTGTCGGATTTCGATTCGCACTCTGCATGGTACTCGTATGGTGCCGAGCCATCGGGTGGCATTTGAAAGTCAATCTCTGGACAAGACTAATGACATTTCTGTAGACTCAGCTTATACTGTTGATAAGTTACCGGCCGACAGACCATCCCCGGTGGAGCCACAACAGTGGGCTCACCTGGCAGGAATTGACTTCACTGGTATCTTAAACAAAGATGTGGGGGTTCTTATTGGGTGTGATGTTCCCGAGACTCATTGGGTATTGGAACAAAGAATGGGAACTAGAAAGGAACCGTACGCTGTTGGAACACTGCTTGGGTGGAGCCTCAGGTGTGCAATTCGAGTTGCATCTGGAATGCCCAAATGTGTAAACCACATGGGTGGTCGGTTGGTATCTTTGGAAGATAGAGTTCAAGGGATGTTTGAACTGGAATTTGTTGAGCACGGAATCTCAGAAAAAAGACCCCTGTTAATCGAGGATAACCAGGCCCTGATCAAGGCGGAAGCTTCTCTGTCCTCTTCGGATGGTCATTACGAAATAGGTTTGCCATTGCGGGCAGGGATGAACCAACTACCTGACAATCGTGCGATGTGTGAGCGACGTCTGCACTCACTTAAGCGAAGGCTATTTAGGTATATCACATTAAAATGGAAGTATGCAGCCGTCATATCTAGCTACATCAGCAAGGGTTATATAAGAAAGGATTCTTCGCAAAACGCTAATTATGCCAGACAGTGGTATCTACCACATCATCCAGTACTTAATCCGAATAAGACGGACAAGCTGCGAATAGTGTTTGATTGCGCTGCAGCGTATCAAGGAGCGTCTCTTAACAACGTTCTGTTGCATGGGCCTGATTTAACTAATAATCTCGTTGGAGTGCTCCTCCCTTTATGTAAGCATGCGATCGCCATCACGGCAGACATTAAGGAATTGTTTCTGCAGGTTCGAGTTCCGGAAATTGACAGGTGGGCTTCAAGTTTCCCGTGGTGGAGTTCACTTTCTTTGGATGATTTGCCTGAGGTATATGAGCAGGATGTTCGCCCTTTTGGTGCAAATTCTTCACCATTCTGTGCAAACTTCGCGCTTCAACAAGCGTCTGCTAACCATGGACAGGATTTTATGATTTCAACGGCGTTAGCTATAAAGGAGAACTTCTATGTGGATGACTGTTTGTTGTCAGTAGAAACTATTACGAAAGCTATATTTGTTGTAGACGAACTTCATGCCCTGTTACAGAAGGGTGGGTTTTGTCTTACAAAGTTGACATCAAACAGCACCGAGGTTGTTGAGCATATACCCTTGGAGGATAGACTGCACGAAACGGTTAGCCTTGACCTAGAAGGTTTTGATTACCAAAGAGCCTTGGGTGTCACATGGGAACTGATAAGTGATTGCTTCCAGATGCGTCTTATACTATGAGGGGTATATTGAAATGCGTTGCTTCTTTATACGACCCACTGGGAGTAGTTGCTCCAATGCTACTTCC
The DNA here is from genome assembly GCA_013368495.1 of Paragonimus heterotremus. NCBI lineage: Eukaryota > Metazoa > Platyhelminthes > Trematoda > Plagiorchiida > Troglotrematidae > Paragonimus > Paragonimus heterotremus. Next base: position 43,579 of record LUCH01002652.1, read on the forward strand.
TACTCGTAGGCTGCTGCAAGACCTCTGTGTTCGGGGTCTTCGTTGGGATAGTCCAATAGACGAGACCGATTGTCTAACTTGGGAGGATTGTATGACAAATATCTGATCTGTTAACTTAATTAGAGTGTCTCGTTGTGTCTCCCAACATATCTACTGCCCTAGGAATAGAACTGCACGTGTTTCGTGATGCATCTGAGGTAGGATACGGTTCAGTTGGTTACATTAGGCTGACAGCGCCGAGCGGTTCGTTCAAGTGTTGTTTCGTTCTAGACAAATCAAGAGTGCCCCAGAGTAAAATAGTTAACGTCCCTAGGTTTGAACTCACGGCGGCCGTCCTCGCAACAAGACTGATGAGGCTCCTTGTGGACGAACTGAGAATGCGTATCGACCGCGTAGTTTTGTGGACAGACTCAATGATAGTACTGCAATACATTCGCAATACATCGTCGCACTTTGCAATATTCATTGCAAACCGAGTGAGGTTAATACGTGAGTATACCACTGTATCGCAGTGTGGACATGTGCCCTCTGAGATTAACCCGGCCAATGTAGCATCGAGAGGAGCTTCGCATTCATCGTCACATGAGATAGACCATTGGCTTCGGGGACCGGAGTTTCTAGCGCTTTCAGAAAGCAGCTGGCCAAAGTTAACAATTTCCACTGCAATGACAGACGAGGACTGCGAATTTAGGCGTGTTTTGACTGTTGAGACGGTGCCTGCAGGGAATCCCATATTGGAACGTCTGGTGCAACGATATTCCACTTGGTTAAAACTAGTGAAGGCAATGGCATGGCTCTCTCGGCTTGTTGAGTTCGTTTGCCTACTAAAGTCCGGGAGCCGAAGAGATCCGGTTGAATCAGTATCATTACGTGTGTTCGAATTGGAACGAACTACCAATAAGTTGATCACGCTTGTTCAGAAAAAATGTTTTGCAGATGACCTGAAATATCTCAGGGATAACTCCACTGACAGGAGACGTATAAGTCGTCTGTCTCAATTGCGACCAGTACTAATAGACGGTTTATTGTGTATTGGGGGAAGAGAAATTGGTGACGTTGACGAAAACGATGTAAAACCTGTTATTTTACCGTCGTACGGCACAGTCACAAAACTTATATTTAAACATTATCACAAGATGGAGGGTCATATGGCTGCCACATGTGCTTGTGTCCATTCGGATACCCATTAGATTGTAGTACAGAGGTGATAAATTTTAATTTGTTTGCAAGAATATCCTATGTAAAGATTCGTGTTGCTCGTGTGAATAGTGTATTTACCAGTGTGTTTTTGATGGGCCGGTGTTAAGCTACTAATGTTCATGCATTGACCGAACCATGTGGATTTCCGATAGCTAGAACTTTTAATTGAACCATCTTCCCGGCGATTTATGAGTATGTCTAGAAAAGGCAAACAATTATCATTCTCGAATTCACATATACATCAGTGGATTACGCAGATGCTTAATTACCATACAGCCATGAGGGAAGAAAGGCCTATCTAGGACGAAAGGAGGAAAATAGAAAGGGAGTGGAAAGAGACCAAACTACTGAGAATAGCTATCTCTACATTCAAACATACAACATCAAGGCGCATGCACCTTGCAAACAAACAACCAAACTGTAAGTGAAAGTAGGGCATCATCAGCAAGACAGCTTCCCTACGGCTTTCACTGACCCGCGACATTAAATGCACTCACTTCACAAACAACTCGGACAAACAACAACAACATTGACACCACTGAGGTCGACTAGTCACCATCTCACATAACGTCTCCAGCCACCGAATCTGTGAGTCGCGAAGGCCCCAGCCTCTGAGACAAACCCGATCTGCAATGAAAAGAGAACTCGGTTGACAATCAGCGCCAAACACCCGTTTCCTAACCTCCTCATTGCTTACTCGCTGGTGCCATCCGATACCAGCGACTAGAAGCAGACATCGGTGGTTAACTGATTGAAGATGGCTCACATCTTCCACTCTGAGCGGCAGGTTTCGCGGCCGTATAATAATACAGCCCTCACTGTTGTCTGATATACGCGACCCTAAAGCTTCGAAGAAATATCTCTCTTTCGCCATAGGTGTCTTATATTACGGAACACCTTCCCTTGCCTTGGAAATACGCGACTATATTTCATTCCCTACATCTCCGCCGCCATCGCTGAGGCAGCTTCCCAGTTATACAAACCGGTCAACAACCTTCATGGCTTCATTATCTAACATTAAATCGACGTAATTACAGAAATCTTGCACAAGCACTTCGTATTTTGAGGCTGTAAAACGAATTCCGAGGTATTTAGCAAAAAAGGAAATAGCGTTTAGCGTTGTTTGTGTCGTTTGGAAGTTGTCAAACAGCAGCTCGTTGTCGTCAGCATAATCAAGATCAGTCAGTCTTTCACCAGGTGGGATGTCCGTATGGGCATCATTTGGGTGCCGCAAATAGTCCCCCATTATTTCATCCATGACGAACTTGAACAAAAATGGTGAAAGAGGACAGCCTTGACGAACGCCGCTCATGGTACTGGAACTGTCAGATAGTTTGCCACAAACCCTAACCTGTTCACATACTTGGTCGGTACACCCCTGCCCTTAAGCTACTAGATCCACCTAATCGGACGCACATGTATAGTGGAGAAATAGGTCAATTGCTGGCCGGCAGTACACACGACGCTGCTTCAGAATGTGATGAAGGGTAAAAATGTGATCTATTCAACCACGCCAAAGGCGAAACGCAGCCCGTTCTTCCCTAATGTTTACCTCCCGAACTGCAGTGAGTCGACGAACTATAGTGGATGTCGGAATCCCAGTAATGACGGCGATCAAACTAAACCACCTATGGTTTTCGCAAGAGACCCGGGTTCCTTTTCTGAATATGGAAACAATTATCGAGTGATCTCAGCACGGAGGGACAATCTCTGTCGTCCACAAAAATTGAAACTGAGTCAATATCTCTACATTCTTTGAGAAGTACCGGTACGAGGTCATCTGGACCAGCAGCCCTACACATAATTCCTTAACGTGTGTCTTCATTCCGATAAATACTCAGCATTCCTGAACTGTACATTTCAAATGACACATACGAATGAAGATTCAGTCGAAGTACTGTCATGCTGATTTTGGCGTTACAAATTGTCAACTCAAATCGAGCGGTAAGATACGTAACACGTTAAGTGAATACGATACGATATGACAGGCAACTGAATGCAGTCAGTAAGACGTATGACTACGAATAAATTGCCGGTGACAATTTTCAGTATTCTATAAATTGACATGTGCTCGTACGTCGCATCAATAAATGTGAACCGGTAACTGAACGGTGACGTGGTATGTTAACTTCAGATCAATACATGCTACTTTGAATTTTTAAGTAGAGTGAATGTTATATGTAATATACACAAGCCGGTTGTTCATTTCAGCTGATCAGAAATATTCGTCAGCTGAGCAGCAATCAATTGAAATGATACAAGTGAAAGCCGTACTCGTTAGACCAATGGTTCCCCCAGAGAGATAGAGCCAATTCGCCGTAATGCACTTCCAAAGTACGATTCGGTAACTAACTAAAATATAGGTGGAACACAACTGAACCGACAGCAGCTTCTTCGTTATTTCATGTCAACCCCTTCAGAAAAGAACCACAAAACTCGAGTCCTCATATTGTCAGAGTGCATCAGTAGTCTGTAGTCTTGTCATGGCCGGGATCTGAACTCGAGCCACACTCATTCCGATGGACACTACTACGCCTGATTCAATTGAATATGTACTGGATAGATGATTATTTTCCAGTTCTTTGGAAGTGGAAACGAAACTAGAAAATACATTCCTATTAACCCATAACGTCATACCGTCAGAGACTGACAAACAAGTTTGAAGAACCTTCAGAAAAACATGTTGATTATCTGAATGATTACGATTTGTACAACGTTATGAGTTCAGTCTAGTGAAGGAGAATGTGAATTTACGGTGAGTAGTAAATTTGAATTGCGTTCAGTCATTTGGCCAAATCAGAATGACTACAAGGTTCGTGGTTGGGTGGGAAGTGAAGATGTGGAAGATTTAATTCAAAGGTTTCCATGTCAATGGGCCGGACACCATTGCGGATGAATTGGTAGCATATGCGGAAAACTGCGACACAAATATTTTACCGATGTGCTGGATTACCGAATGTGTTTCATCAAAAACCATTTGTGCAGTGTGGTAAACACACACACACGCACCGAGGTAAACCAGATTCAGTGGGCACGAACAGCTCTTGTTACACAACTGATTTTTCCAGATGATCTCCGCCTGTCTAAAAATCACACGGTAACCTTCAGGAAAGGTAATTTAGTACCGATATGATTTGTTCAACTGGTCTGAGTCAGTGTTTTATTCCAAAAGATTCTCACCAGTGTTGATTTCACTAATACGTCTCAAAATGGAACCATAATACTTCGGCATTCATCTGAATGCTGTGAGTGGCAGAGTGCTTATTGAGAGAGGAGAGGAGTGGTGGAGAAGCAAGTCAGAACAGTCCGTTCACTATCGATTTCAGACTGAGCCACTTGACTTCGCAGAAAACACTCATTTGATGTTCCAGTGTATCCTGTCTAGATTACCTCATCAGCGTTTGTGGTAGAGACAACACCAGTGCAAGTTCCTCACACATATGGAGAAAACCAACTCGACTCTTCGGATTATACAACAGTTTGAGTCATTCTGACAGGGCGCTTGCAAAATACACATAACACAATTACTTCTGGTCATTTGCGCTGAACGCGTGCCAAAGTACGTTCACTAGTTATTTCAGTTTTAATGGTTGGTGCTGGTTGCAGGCGTTTCACCGGACATTCATTGGATATTCACACCATCGTTTTCCGGTGTGACTACAGGTGTCCTGGAATGCATCTCGTTCGCGATTCCAGCACCCACTATTCTATTGGCATGAGTTATGGATGGATCAGTTCACACCGTTTGTAATGCCCTCTCTCTCTCTGAATGTTGTGGCCATCACTCCTAACTGACCTTTTTTGTGATATGTAGACTTGCGTAACCACTGTGGTTTTCGGTTACGATTAAAATAATTGTTCATAGCTCCATTATCTGATTAACTTCTCTATATTTTCCAGCATGTTCTATCGCAATTTCTAGTCTCTTGCAATTACCGAGTTTCAGAGACAGTTTTGCCAGAACCATTGCACGTTCCACCCACCATCTTTTGTCAACCATTCAACATGGAATCAAACGTGCTTCAACATTTTCAACCTACTCCGATCGATATTCCTTACACCACAAAACGCAGATTATCTCAGTTTACATTCATAGAGATTAACAACCGTTCCTTGAGAAGCATTTGAAGACGTGAATCAAAAAGATGTTGAAAAGAATTGCGCATAGTGAATTATCTTGAAACAAAACTTATGCCAATTTTGATTGTTTTCTTTAACATCATGACCTGATCAACTTTAACACAAATTGCTGTCAACATTGTACACTGCGACACAACAATCGGCCTAACAAATATGCCACACGAGTCTTCCATATGTTTAATCATTCATGACCGATTATTTGATATATAGAATCCAACATGAACAGAGTATTTTTGGATATTCGTCAAACAAACTAGTGCAGTGAAGATGAGCGATCGCATTATACTACTCATACCGCGGCTATTCAGTAGCAGGTGCAAAACATATATTCTAACATCGTACAAGCCACAGGAAGAATGCAGGAACGATCTTCAGAGTGTAGCATTGCTCATAATGGTCCCTGCTACTTAATGGAACTGAGCACTGACGTCTGTGGTAGCCGAGACGGTCTGAGGTTGAATACCGTGTGCAAATGAGTGGTTTTGTGTCTCGTTTTGTTTAAATGCTTAACCCGTGTATGGCTTTGTCGAATAAACAACCCTTGTGCCATCCGCGTTTTCGGATCACAACACTATTTTGGGAAACACGTCTCCTCTCTTCATGGTTCACTGATTTTACCCAAGAGTATTTGAAATCTTCGTTTGTTTTATGAGTAACCTCATCACTTCACCAACAACGCTGGTTCTTATATGTGTTTAGCAGATGCTGAAAGGTTTGTACCCTACTTATTGGAACTTTCGGGATAGTATGGTGCATATCAAAAACAACGACAGGACCGCCTCAGTGATTAACTGCGGCGGTAATTAGAAATAGGCACATGCGTTTCTTGCAACTCAAAATCAGTAACCATTTCAACACAACGGTCTGTTCATTCCCTGTGTCCTCCCATCCGCCGAAACTATTCACCTGGTGGTTACCCTAGTTATCCAACAACCAGCATATCTGGACACTCCACGCCAATGACCATCGATTGTGGAACAGGCCGTGGTGACAAAAGTCGCACAGCATCTTTCCGCATCATTCTGACAAACGACAATTCTCACACGGATAACCGTATTTAAAAACTACACTACATGGTTATTCTCGTTCGAGAAAACGTCTGTCACAAACTCCACTGGGTATATTTTATCGATAGACGCTCTAGACTTGGTCACTGTCGCAGAATACAAGCCGCATAGATTGACCGTCTGTGACTAATACAACCCGAAGCGGCCAAATCATGTACGAAGTTCTTCTTCTCCCTGGTCTTTGGCAAAGAAAAAGAAACGCAGAAATTCAACTACCGCCTTCACTAAATGACACTCGACCAAACAGGCACATGATAACCTCTCCATGAAACAGATACTGACCCGTTCAGCTAACACCATTCGAATGTCATTATGGAGAAGAACAAACAGGAAAATAGACCGTTTGCATCCCCATATCATGTGGTAATTATCCAGTCAACTATCAAACCAACAGTTCGCACCATACACACCCTATTCTCATCAGTCTGTATGACGGTAACACGGCTATAAATCAGATTGTAGGCAGGGGATTTTGAGTCTATCGGGGATGACTAGCAAATATACCCTATGGTTGATGTTGGTGCCGGATGTGAGGTATTAAATTGAAGCACACAGGGTAAAGAAATTGATGTGTCGAGTTATATTTTGGAAACTTGTCACACGTTGTGAAATCGGTATTAACATGAAATAATAACAAAACTGGAATGCAGTGTCACATATTTTCGATCCACAAATACTCACTGTCTTCGCTACTTGTTCTGTATTCTCAACTGTCTAGGCAGTCTCCAAGAAGATCTCCAAACTAAACACTATTCAATTTATTGAACTGCGATGCAATACCCTTTATTATCTGTCAACTATTTCTCAGATGTGTACTATCGTTACGCAATTCGGATAATCAATGCTTAGCAAATACGCTTTCGTCATCATAACGGGTCTGCTGAAAAGAGACTCAGCAATCTCAGAAGTAACTTCTTGAGGAAATGTCTCGCTGTCACCGACCTAAATTAGTGAAGCATGTTCGTTACTAACTCATACATGGACCTCTCAATCTCCCGATACCACTACTCCTCTGTTGCAAATACATAGCACACACGTTACTCTCATGCCCGACATGTTCCTAGCTCTAAATGATCACCGGAATTTTACTTTCGACTGTTGTATACCGTACGCTCATATTTCTGTTTACATAATATCCGTCTTCATTCACATTACCGTTCTTACAACCTGCAAACCGCTCCCGTGACTACATACCTGAACCCCTGCTAGTGTCATCAATAGTCATATACATATACATATCAATATTGTGACAACACCATGCACCTAGTAGTTTTCACATTCACAAACTGAAGCCTCTAACTCGTCTAAAACATTCTGGAGCACTCGCCTACCATCATAAATAACAACAGCACGTCACGACATCCCTATGATCTCGTACATTGCAAAGCCGAACAGGGAAGATGAGTGTATGGAAATTTGTCTCACTCCTTTTGAGATGCTGTAGACCATAAACTACCACACACCATCCCCCAACCCACAATCTGGCTACAAATCGCTCTCAGGATACTGCCATAGTTCTACGGTACGCACGTCTTTGAAAACTAGTTCCAAAGTACAGCTCTTTCTGTTGAATCAAATGCTCCTCTGATGTCGGAACAAACCCTCGGTTATCTTTATGAATATTGAAATGTGAAGGTGTTGTCCGTCCAATGATGGCAGAGGTGCTGCTGTTGTAGAATGAAGTGTCGTAGTGTAGTTTCTGGATTGGCTGTGTAGCAACCTGGATATACTCCCGATTTGCCTACTATAATATATGCAAAATGATTCTCAAACTTTTAAATCTGACTATACATGGACCAATAAGACAATTCATTCGGCATTCGTCTGTCTTTATTCTGGTTCGTCAATTCGCATCAACGACTTCACACACTGGTTGATGCTTCTAGTGTACATGCACATTAGAAAACTATCAGCTTAATCCTCCAATACTGACATTTGGCGTAGGTGTGATTCGACGCCATACAAGGTCAGTGCTAGTTTTCAAACGGCATACCAAAAGATACCTTCTAGTTTGCACTGGAGCAATTACTCGATAAAATTTGAGTTCCATTCACACTTAATCTCAGTTTTCGTATTCACATTGCAATTCACCCATCCCCTTTTAGTAGAAGCATCGGACTCATGTTTCGCATTTGTTTGAGTTCTCTAGTTAAGTAGATCTTTGTATTGACCCAATTTTGAATTTCGAGCCGTATTTTCGCGAATCAGCAATTCTGTTCATTTAAGTTTTATGATCTGGTCGTACAAAATGTGAGGTTATCTCATGGAAGCCTGGCTGGATTTCAAGTCCCGTTTGAAGATATTTCAAATCTTGTCGATAAATTTTTCAATCACAATTGTAACAGTTTCACTCTTGAATAACTTTGAAAAATGTCCCAACTGAAATTTAAGACGTCATGTTAACGGATATGCTGTTTGAATCTCATCTCACTTATTCTTATCGACTGTTGGCATGTCTGTTGTCTGTGCGTTGGTTGTATTCAGCTCGTTATGACGAATGAGATGTGAGTGAAGTATTTGCGAACGAAACGTTAAGTTTTGCCCTCCGAGTAAATTTCGTTCGCAACCTTTGTAGTGCCGGTCGCATATGATCATTAATTCCAGTGTTATCTCGTGTTGGAACACATTTGGGATAAATTACCCATGGGCCTGGTGTCCCGAAATGAGCTGCCTTGTGATGAATTGGCTGGGTTGTATCAGTATTGATGAAAATCATAGAAGCTGTTCATTCACTTATAGTATAAACTTCGAATTTTCCATCAATGTCTCAAACCAAACAGTAAATTATCCCTACTAGTTACTCGGTTGTCTTGTTGTCTGCGCACTAGGTAACGTTAACTGTTCACTCAGTTTCTGATTTATTTACTACCTACTCTTCTAATTAGGTCAGATCTAGATGCCATGCATCTCATGACGCTGTCTCCTTGTCGCCTTCAGATTGTCCGTACAGAGCTGTGATTTCTACACCTTTCACTCTACAGCCCACCTAGCTTCATAAGCTCAACCTTATTATCCCTCACATGTAAAAAGTAGTCTTCCTCTCTGAAGGTCAGCACATATCAGGTGACTACCAAAATTAAGACATTATCAAATGGGCACGTGCATCACAGAACAGTAGAAAATCACATGCATCTGGAAACGTCACTACGCTGGATGACGTTGGTGCGATCATATTAGCTTACCAATATCTGTCTGAAAATAGGAACTAAACACCAGTCACAGCTTATTAACCCTCGTAGACCTTCCAGCTAGCCTCTTTCGAAAACCATTAGACTCGAATTTCGCTCCGATTAAATCAATTCAGTAGTGCATATTCACGTTACGTCCTAAGGTCAAACCCTGACCGAGCGTTCATGATGCAGTCGTGTTTAATACCTCATCTTTGACCCGACAGTAGGCACGATTGAACTGTCATATAAAAGGGCCCAACTACATTCGCTCGTGGGGAATGCCCAGATGGCAGGATCGCTTCATGAAATCCTGATCCCAATCTAAGTTACAGTCATCGAAAGGGTATGCATGGCTGATGAGTCCTAGTACGACCAAAACTCTTGTCTAGTGCATACCTTTTAGAGAACCTGGCTCAGACGTCTACACGAAGGTTAAAGTTGTGGTCGCTTGTCAGTGGTATTCAGTTCACATTAATCAGTATTTCCAATGGTTTACCAGCAATGTGGATGAAAGTCCTTTGAAAAAAGGTGTAGAACCATATCTCCGTTAGTATGAATCGTCTGTCGCACTACCCCATTGGATGAGATTGACCACTTTGTGAAAGGAGGCACAATCTGTGTAGGTATGTTCTCAAATCAGTGGACTAAGTCTTACTATTCTCGGCAGCAGTGATTCCCCGTCAACGACAAATACTGTCACAATACATCAGCTACTCACTTCTAACTCCTAAGATGCCAAAAATTTTCAATAACCGAATATTTTGTTACATAATTTTGTTCATTGTATTTGCCATCGTTTAAGCACTGAGATCAATCTACTTCACTAAAAGACCGTCCACAGATAACTCATTTACTTCAAGCTCAAAGGGATTTCTGATTTAGCTGTTAATCTTCTAGGCCAGTAGCAACTACAATTTAAACACAGGAATGAGGAGACACCAGTCATAGATGCACTGTCAAGTCTCAATGACGAACCTGTTCGATTTGAAGTTCGATTAATAATAGGTTTTGGTTTGTCCAGTTAGCAAAAACTCCCCCTTGATCTCACCATTGTCAGGAGTGTAACATTAAAATGAAATTTTTCTATCTGGTTATCAAGCTGATTACAGCACACTAAATGACAGAGATGCTAATAATTCCGTAGGAGTCTGATTGTTACAACTTTGGATATCACTACTGTTGATTGCAGTTTCTGAAAATCAGTGAAGTTTCAAGCCTGTCAGTGTTATGGCATGACCAGTATGCGATTAAACCAAATGCGCATACACAGTAGCCGGGCGTGAAACAGCCGTCTTGCTAATATTCATAATAACTTCAACCTCTCCAATGATCGACCTATTAATTCATTTAACCTGGTGGTCATTTTCATCGTTACTGTATTGAAATTTGTTTCTTGAGCAAATCTCCAGCTTTTTTTCACTATCCTGTTTTTCTCAAGCTTTCAATGGACAACTTCGATCTAGATTCACTGTTATCTTTCCATCAAAGAAGGACACTGTACTGATATGTCTACCAACATTTCGCTTCGGACAGCCAATGCAAGGAGTCCACCGGGTTGTACGAGCTCTCTTCTTGTTCGGTCTTTTCACAGTCGACAGTGTGGAAGGTGTAGGTGAAGAATCTAGCGAGGTCCGGAGTGAACGTCTTCCTGGCATTACGATGACCGATCTGGAGTATGCGGATGGCATCGTCTTACTTATCCCCTCTGGCGAAGATGCGTAGACTGTGCTGAACAAAGTGAGTAATCGGATGGGTATGTACAGAATGCGGTTTGCACCTTCAGTGTGCAAAGTGCTACTTCGAAACTGGGGAATTCCCACTCTTACTGTTTTTATTTCAAGCAATCCACTTGGGAATGTGGACAGTTTCACATACTATCTTGTCAGTCTGTAATATTGCTGATGAGATATCAGCAAGGACAGCAAAGGCAGGAGTCGTCTTTGCGAAACTACATCAACTCTGACGTCGAAAAGACGTTCGTTTCCCATTGAAAAAAAGAGTATATAGTGTCTGTGTACGATCTGTTCTCTCTATGGTTCGGAAACGTGGCCTGTTCACAACGAAGGTATCAACAGGATTGCTGCATTGGGCCATCGCTGTCTTCGCCAAATAGCTCACATTAAATGGACTGATCGCGTGAGCAACACTGCCGTTCGTCGGCGTGTATTCCGGAAGGCTCGGGATGCGCGGTCAATTGATCAGCTACTCACGTAGCACAGCTTGCAATGGTTTGATCACGTACTTCGTATGTCATCTGATTGTTTACCGTACCGGGCGTTATATACAGAGACCACCAACAGTTGGGTAAAACCACATGATGATCAAGCAACAACGTGGTCACGAAATACGAAGACCCTAACTGTTCCATTGAGCAAAGTGAGTAAGTGTCGCCCACCTGGATGGGGTCCTCGTGATCAATCAAACTGCTGATTAGAAACGCCATCCGAGATGGCGATGTGTCGTTGTCAATGACGTCCTGCATCCACACCAATTCTATTTCTTCCACTAAGTATTCCATTATTGATTTTTCACGGCTTTAGCGACATCTTTTATGCTATTCCACGTCAGCTGGTGTGAGCAGCAGCCTAGTCAGGCTCAAGGCTGTTGTGTAGCAGATGATGAGGAATTTACGTTTATAGGTGTTATGAGTATGGCCTCTGTATCCGTGGCTCTACGTGACCCTAAATAAAACCTTTAAACAAAACTGGATTGTTTCCACATAACCTACACCTCTATGTTAACGTTTTTATTCCATCTATAAAATCACGCCTGACAAATTTATTTTGGTCATTTTAATGTAGTTCTTCAATTGGCGCACCAGGTGAGAAGGTTGCCATAAACATATTAGTGTCAGATAGGCACCGGAAACCTCACAATCTGGCGTTATAATTTTTGTGTAGGACTGACTTGACTTAAAACGGTCCGTTGAATCTGATCAGGGAACAAAAGTGAGACTGAAGACAATCGTATGGATAGCGTCTACAACTTAACTGTACGACTGCACACTGTTTGTATTATAATTAAGTCAGTCTACTATTGAGGCCCCCGATATAACAGAAAAACGACGGTCTTAAGTTGAGGGTTTCCTTCTACAAAAGCAGCCGTTAACTACAAATAATCAACTGAGTCTGCCCTTTCAAGTGGATTCTCGGGCTTTTTTTTTCACTGAAAACCAGCACAACTCTGAGCTACCTTTAGTGCATGTAAACTATTGCTGGTACAACAGAGACCATATTGAATCACCTCTTAGACAGAAAACCAAACAAGTATCTCGATCTATTCAGTACGTTCAAGAAGCATATCACACTTTTCCATGGCTCTTATTCAGCTCTTGTAATTAACGGAATGTCTAGTGACATGTTTGCAAATATCTGTAACCAAAAGGTATCACATGCGGGTTTATTGTCTTGCTAGGCTCTTTGTGCAATTAAATTTACACTTTTGATGAAAATGACGACGGTTATTGACATTGTCTTGCTTTACAACATGCCAACTTGCTCACATGATCAAACATAGAACACAAACTTCACAGTCAATAAAATGAACCCTACACGAGGAACATTCCTTTTAATGATTTCAAATAACTACACTTTTATGGCGCCATATCAAAACGAAACTGTCAACGTATCTTCCGAAAAAATCATAATTATGACATTTATGTACAAAAACATGAAAGAACACAACAGGAAACGGAAGCTCACAATTCTTCTCGGAGTGATTTAAGACGGTATTTAATCTAATTTCAACCAGATTACGCCGATTTAATCAGAGGTATCCAACATCCTCAAAATGGCCCGTGTAAACCAGAATAATTGTAGCACATATCTCAATAAGAATATTCATATGGCAGGGGGGAATCTAGCTTCTTCTCGTGCCTGACGGATTTTCGGAGCATTTTGGATCTTGGTAGATAAGGGAATCGGTTCCAATTTGTCTGATTCCACATCCATCATAGGAATGTCCGTAATATTTAACAGGCCAGTTTGTTCGGTATTCTGGCTGTTTAAATTCATGTCGTCGTCAGTAGTACCTGCAGGATCAACGTCAAGGTTATTCAACTGTAAGTCATCCGGTCGAGCTGACTGGGTGGGCATCAAGCGATCATTGGTTGGTAAAGTACTATATTCCGCTCCTAATGTCGGCTGTGTGTGCGTTCTAAGTGCTGTCGTCATGTGTGATCTTGAACTCGCTCGACAAAGACATGGCAAAATGCGCCTGACTTCTTTTTTGAAGTTCTTGTTCATCCAAGCATAGAGAAACGGATTGTACACGGCACTACTCATAGCAAGCAAGTGGCATACGAGAAAGATGAGACTGACGTATTTGGACTCATTGAAAACTTTAGTTTGACCCTCAGACAACACGTCCATCGCAATAAACAGCATGTTCAAGGGGATCCAGCAAATAACGAATATTACTACCATCGCGATCAGAATTGTATTGGTGCGTTTCTTGCGTCTGATTTCGTTCTCATCTTGCAATCGCCGTTTGGTTGCTTTGCCAATTTTCGTACGCAGTCGCATTCGTAATATCAAACTAATACGGAAATAACAAATGGAAATTATACTGCAAGGAACCACAAATTGCAACACAAAACTAACCACGGTGAACACTTCCCGTGACGATTCCTTGGGCCAATTTTCTCTACATGCCCAAATATTTTTCTCTTTGTCTTGGTGTTTCTGATGGTACACAGCCAGTGGCATCGATATCAGGATGGCAATAACCCAGATAGTGACAATAATGATGAAACAGAGCCAAATTCGCATGCGCGGCAAAAATGGGTGGACAATCACAAAAAATCGATCTAAAGCAATAGCCATCGAGGTGAGAGTGGATACGTAAACTGAAACTCCCATAGTGATAGGAAGTAACTTACAAACCACTTCTGGGAGAGTCCAACTTCGCATGTACAATGAAACTGGTGTGAATGGAGTCGCGACAAGACACATCAAAATATCAGAAACAGCCAGGTTGGCAATAAAAATGTTTGTGATAGTCTGAATCGATTTGGTTCTGGCCACAACCCAAATAACCAGTCCATTTCCTGCCAGACCAATAAATGCGATGAGAGAGTAAAGAAGTAGGATAATGAATTTTACAGCAAATACATCTTTTGCAATATCACAGGTTGAGCTGTTATTGGAGTATAACAAACTCTTGGCTCGACATTTCTCAACTTCGAGTGATGGGAACTGATTGGACATGACCTGAAATGGCCAAAATATACTCAGTGTAAGGAGACCGCTGATGAGCTTGACCATGTTTTGAACAAGCGCCCACAGTTGGTATTCAATGGGTCATTTCGTTTGAACTTAAAGGTGTAAGCTAAAATAAAGAGTGGTAAAAAAATGTCAGTGTCATAAAACGTTCTCGTAGACTTTATGAATGCAAAAATTCTTATCCACATTTGATATTTTTATGAGAAATAACATTTCAACTAAATAGAAAGCTCCGGATTCTGTTTTATTGACCAACTTGTCATCGATGTGCGGCGCGGTGACGCTCGAATAGGGGGCAGTGTCATTATCTGATCACCCTTCAAAACCTACTCCCACCTATCTAACAGAATTTGAGCTGATTTGACAAGACATTACTATCATCAAAGATAGAAATATATCAGTGGTTTGTGCTGAAATCTAAATGCCGTATGACTCTAAATTACAGAGCAGACTCTAGTGAAGAAAGAAGAGGGATTATGGAAGTTACTAACCATAAAAAAAATAAGTCTATGCTCAGACTTTCGATTTCAAAGTACCTACACCTAGAATACAAACAAACGACTTGTAGACGAAAGTAAGGCATCCTTGCGGTTTGTCTGAACTGTTTTTTGGCACATAGATAAGGTTTGTGAAGTCTGATGGCAATAGACTCGGCCGTAGATTGCAGTCGCGAATTGACTGCTCTCAAGTGGGCTTGACGGACTTTGTAAATAACTCGGTCGATGTAACGTCCACCTCACTGCCAAGTCCTTCCAGTTTCAAGCCATGAACAGAAGAGACTTGTGTCTAGCAAAGTCGATGAATTGATCCCTAATCAGTCTCATCGTTTAGGTGCTTTCGAATAACTTCCAGGAAAGCAGATGAAGGTATTTAAACAGTATTTGTAGTCGGATTTATGTGTGCAAGCGTAGAGGCCGTGTCCTTGTGGTGAACAGTATTATGAAATTCGCCATTCACAGTAAGCGCTTACATTCCCAACCTCGTCCTTATCCACGTCTAATTGGGCTGTGTAGTATTCACTGGACAACTGATACCTAACTTGCTTGCGTTTGCACATTACTAGCATTGTGCATTTAGTACAGCTGTAAAAACATGTCTACCTGACACACTCTCCCAGTCTCCCGTGGGGTTACACAGTTGTAACGTCTGAATACACACTGGCTCTTCAATCACGACACTGTCGGTTAGAACACCACAGTAAGTGTCACCAAAAGTTAACCACTGAAATTAACTATAAAAATAGTTTCAACCTTTCAAATGTAACATGTTCACAGCATTGAATTTCGGCTTTTTTAGTGCTGGTATGGTTAATTCTTCAACTTGACTTGAACAAATTGAAGTAGCCCAGTTACATTCCTCGGCTTCCTCCGTATTTTGGTTTCCTAACAGGTTCTTCATTGATCAATCGAGAGGGATTGGAGGGAATGGATTGTATCTTTTAAAGTTATGTCTGGAAAGATCAGGTGGTTGTTGAAATTGTAATTTTTAGTTACTACTCACCGCTCTGAGGGTGACTTTGTGGTCCAGCTGTTAGTGTACCTTCCAAGTTTAGGTATACCGTTTTTCCCGCTAATTAGAATCCAGCTAAAATTCCAGATATTCAAATCCAGCTGGGGCCCTGATGTTTCACAGGCTTTTACCCTTTAAATTTACATGGTTAAAAATGTTTAATCTTCCCGATTAGCACCTTGATTAATGTTGCGCTGTTATGTCTTGGAAAGCCAACTGACGAGCTCTAGGATTCTTTTAGATAGTTCACGTGGTACTATGCATTTTCTGTCAACTAACTGCATACCAAATGCCTTGTAGGAAGGCACCTTGGCGATCTAGACAATCATACGAAACAACTTTTCCCGAGTCACCGTTACTCATCAAATGAATAGATACCTTCCACCGGACACTTTGAACATGCTGCAAAAAGTCTGAGCATCACAATTCCTTCGGCTATAAAATGAAACCATGTTAAGATATGTCTGTTCCGGTCACTTTCATAGCGTCAAAGTATACAGAATTCCCACTAATTTAAGCTCTTTGCTCTGGCAGTGCACAACAGGCCAGGCTTTCAGCAAACACCGCAGAAAAAAATAGCAAGTTTTCCGATTACTCTCTTTTAGTCTATTTTGATGGTGCTGCAGGATTCTCTGGTTTTTCCAGGGAAATGTTTGTGAAGAAAATAACACTTTCTCAAATGTACTAACCCTCCTTGTTATGTTTTAGCACCGTGTACCCAGTGAGTTTGTTAAGATGACCTGTTCAATCGATTCGGAAAGACGGTAAAACAGTGCAAAGACACAAGTTGTCCAAACCATTTGTCTGACAGATCTCTACGTATTCAGACAGTCTCACTTGTTAATATGGAAATTCTAGGCAGAGGTAACCTGTAGTAAAACGTTTCTACTGGGGATTGTTTACTTTTAAAATCGAAGGTCGATTTTCGTAACCCGAATTGTACAGGTGAGCCTTTATCAATCACAAAATTTGTCAATGCTATACAAGATGCTAGTTGAGAGTGCTGGTAAACAGGATACATAATCCGCTTTCTAATCACTGGTCTTGTACCTAGGATGATCAGTTGCCACTAAACGAAAGAGATATATTTGACAGTGGCATCAAACATAGGGGTAAAGCATACAGTTCTGACATTCTGACTCAGGCATCTATCCGCTCGGTCTTCTATGCTAGGTAATTTTGGCTGCATCGCCACATCGAATGAAAATAATCAAGCCAATCTCCTGGTCAATGAATAATTAAGTGTACGGAAAGCGTTATTATGTTCGAACTTGTTGGTCTAGCCTTATGAAAATTCAATCCATTATTAACCTCACTCTGTCACGAAAAGTCACTACGAAAAAGTTTAGACAGGTGCGAGGAAACATTTTCGCAAACCTAAGGGCAAAAAATATACTTAGTGATTATTTATCTGGTCCACCGTGAACTGTTAGTTTTGATTGTCACTAAATTTTGTAAGATCATTTCATCTCATATGACAGACTTGCAGGACTTTTTCCGTAGACTACTTGTAACTTAGGCTGGATCAATTTTTGTTTGACCCAACGTTACGCTTAGCATCTAAATCAAAATGGACTAACCATTCCCCCATAGTAATGCACATTTACTCAGCCTGATCACAGTGATCAGTTGAGTTTACACAGGTGTGACCTATTCCATGTTGACGGAGAGATTCAAACATAGCGGTTCAAGCACAAAACTGAATTTGCTTCCGTCGCAAGAGGTAGATTGTTGGCATAATGCTCCCAATAACACTGAAACGGTAACGCTCCAGCAGGTTTCATCAGCGTCCACTAGTAACCTGCTGATCAGCTAATTGACAATCACATCTGCTTCACCCTCATTTTTGAGATAGCAAAATACTCCTTCTGTAAGGTTTACAAAGAGACCGTAAGTCTAGGGAAGGCGAATATTGCATCTGGCAGTTTCCTTCACCTTTATTGTTCACTCGTACACTACCACATAAATGTATTACGTACATATTCCGGTGTACGATAGAAACTTTGCTGCTCACGTTCTTACATCTCGTTTGAACAGTATAAAATTGGACTCGAATGTATGTTCCTAATACACTATTCTATTCATGTAGAGCAAACAAAACTTTATTCCATTACTTCCGCATCTTTTGATATCCATGTTAATTTGTTCGGTTGCAAGTTATGAATTATCATCAAATCCTTCACGTTAAATTGTCCTCTTATAGTCTTCATTTCAGACAGTTTTATTTTGCTCTTTCTGTCTACATCCAAATCGACTGTCTCCAGGTTTCCTTCCTTTGTTCCAGATGTGCTTCCACATTTTATCCTACTAGTGCTCGGAGACCCCTTTTGAGAAGCAGTGTGATGCTTTGATTTCGACACAGTAGAGCATCATAATAACCAATGTAGGATCCATACCGAAGGCAGGTAATCCCTAATAGTTGAGCCATTAAATTAACACGTGTACTGTTCACCCTCACCTACAAAGATCGGAAACACCTATTGTATGTAAACATAGGGGACGCACAGTTTGCACATTCGTAACAGATGAGTTGATTACAGGGGTTGGAGATTTTTTAGAAATGTATTGATTGCTTTTTCCATGCGTTTAACCGATTGTGTCCAGACTACTTCTAACAATCCTGAATCTTATCCTAAGTGTATCCAGGTGCAAAGTGGTACTTGTATAAGTATACCTCACTATGGTTCCTAATAGAAAACCGTAAGATCAGACTTTCTGTTGCAACTTCCCACAGAGTAGGTTTGAAATGTCAATCTCATAAACGTGCACTGACCAAGTAATGTTCACATGGATACTTTACATTTAGTAGGTAAAAGATATGAAGTATCACAAGAAATGTTGTTATACACGCTCACCCACCAGGTGCCTATATGAAAAACGTCGAATGGTCACAACTGAGATAGAAATTGTAAAACAATCTGGATTATTTGGCAGAATTTTGGGAATTAAGATTATTTGAAAGTACTCATCACCCACACTTGGACGCAGTCTCAGCATTCAGATAAGACCTTCGGCTGACCCACTTCGAAAGGAAGCACTAGATTTTGAGTGATACGCACAGGTGGAAATGACACGTAAAGATTGGTATTCAGATGTTGTGAACACAATCGGCAGTCTACGAACGGATTGCTTACACAGAGTCGCAATATCTATGCATGTGTAAGTTTACTAGACACCAAACTGTGGAGAGTTCTGGCTTCAGCCATTTCTGTCTCCAGTTCCAATCGACCAGAAACTCACACTGTCGTGATTGAGTCCCGTCTAAATTGACCGAACTACTCAACCATTTATTAAAAATGTTGTGTCGGTGAACAGCTCAAACAGAGAGAACTCCTGAGGCAGCAGTCGACTTCCTGCATCATTTGTTGAATTCTCTATGAGAAAGTGAGAAGGGCGGACGGCTCGGTTTTAATGTGGAATCTTCGAACTCAACGGCAAGGCGTTTGACAGTTTTGGACACGCTGTTTCTTTGGCTGGCTCGAGTCGAGTTGAACCATAGAACTGTCCTGATTTCGTCTAGACTAAATTAACAGAACTGCCAAGCTACTTATTCGTAATATAATTATGGGTTGGGGGCGTTCTTTGTCTCATTAAGTAATAGCAAAAACCGACTTCTTCAGAAACGTCCAAGGACTACGTCTAAGTCAAAAGTTCCTTCAACGACGATACCTTTGCATAGCACCTTCAGACGCATTCATAATGCGTCCAAATTTTTATTTTTCTCCAAACAAAATGTTAACTGTCAGACTGTTCACGAGACGTCGTCTATATCAGGCTTCTCACAGTTGCGCAGACCGTTATATCAGCAAAACAATATGAATGGAAGTGTAAAAAAGCAAACGGACATGTGCTACATTCTGCCATAAGTGAATCAGAGCATCTGCTGATAAAATATACACTAAGAAGAAACCCACTGTGTTTACCAGGGTAGATAGCAATACGAGTATTATTTAGCCTGATGATGAATCACTGAAAACGAGCTTGTTCGCTACACACTATTTTTCATTATATTCTCACTTAAAATTCTAGTGAATGTTCACTACACACTCGCCATATGAAACACTGCGATTCATTGTTGCCTGTGGGTTAGCATACGATCCTGTGTTTTCATGTTACCATCTCCATGTGTTCGGCCTTAGCAGCCACTTCCGATCCGGATCTTCCTCCATACTTTCCAGTTCAGCCAAAATGTGCTGTATTTTCACAGTATTTGAAAGTTTACGACCGATGTAAATGAGTCCATTGACACTATGTTCTCATTTTTGTCTCTCCAATCTTATTCAGAGGGTTGATATGAATACGATTTCTCTGAATTTTTGATGTTAATCCAGATAGCCAAGTTAATCCCGATACAGCATATATATATATATATGTATATTTAAAACACTGGTTTCCCTTCATCCATTAGTCAAAACAGAGAAGAGGTGTGTCGCTGGGTGTCAACATTTTAATTTACTCTGCTCAATCAATCGTGTAATATACCAGTTCAAGTCCAGTCTCAATGACGTCCACATGGACAAAATATATTAATGCGTGCATCAACGTATGGCGAGGAATATTTCCAAATTCAACTGCAATGTCAAAAAAAGACTTAATGCCTGTGGCAAACTTGAGAAACCCAGCTTCACCGATAGTCAAACACATCCTAGTATCCCGTAGCTAGTTGATCCGGTCATATCGCTCAAAATACTGTTACCTAATTGTAACTTGCAACTGTTAACTATCTGTGTTCCGATACAACATAGACAACATCGGGCACTTTTTGGTGCATAAATGGCGCAATAATTATCAATCTCTTTACTACGGTGCTGATTGAGACATTAGTGCACGAAAGACCAAAATTATTTAGTCACTCATTTCCTTTGTTCCTGCTACGATCAGTTTGTGTACAGATTTACTAATTTAACTTCAGCAATAGACGAACGTAAGTAGAAATCAGTTTATATGTGTTTAGTGACTAATGGTTATAGGTATTTCGGTTTTTGCAAGTAGGACACCACCTTGTGTCATCGTGACTCATTTTCAGAATAACTTTTAGCCGGTCCACCTCGAGTAGATGCGCACTTGTGCACAACCAGTCATTTTCTGAACTAGTATTCATATTTGTATAGATGTGACAGTTATCTCTCCTTAGGACCAAGTATAATATAACCTGATGTAGAATAGCACACTGTAAAAGGCGTTTGTAACCCAGTGACAGTAAGGAAATAAAGAAAAGTGATTCAAATGAAAATGTCTGTCAAAATAATATGGAAATATTGATCTGACCACTTTTGGATAAAACATCAGTATGTACGAACCAACCTCGACCAAGTGTGTCCAGAGACAACGATCTAGTGGATGAATGGATGGCTATTAATTCAACTCTGGAGAAGACATTGAGTTCCCACTTTTTTCTCTGAGCACATGAGTGTACGGTCAGGGAAGATACCAGTATTCCAAATAAGCACCTCATTCTGATAGAACACTTCAACTTAGAAAATTACCCTTCTGAAGTGAAACTCCATTTTAGAAAACGTATAGAGAAAGGTAATCTTAGCAGTCCTTGAATGAATAAATATGTAATTACACTTTACTGCGGTTTCCTATTTTAGGTATTTCATCATCACTGTGAAACATTTGCGAAGAAGTGGTTTACACTTTCAGTACTGTATATCACACTGAATATGCTAGCTTATTACACCCATCAAAACTATCCATGAAGATACCTTATTCCTCCTGTTGAACAAAGATTAAATGGGACAGCTTCATAAAACTTAACAACCTGGCTGGGAAAAGTAGACCAGGATAAACCATGATAAATTTATTATAGAGCCAACGCACTCATAAGATGTTTAAAACCGAACTGAATCCACGTCTAACTGAACAAAATAAAGGCCCACCCAAATAAACATTTACCGTGTTAATTACTATAGTATGCGTTCATTATACTTTATTTTGATTAAATATTAAGTAGGTAAGTCGAGGGCGATTCAGGTTGTTTTCGAGGTTCCATAAAAACAGCGGATATGTACAAAAATCGTATCGACCACTAGCAAATTATGAAACCCTGACCTATGTCCACAAACAATGCCTGTTTCGTGCATACAAGTACGGTCACGGGTCGCTAACATAAGGAACGCCGAGTAGTAAACCTCCATTGATCAACTCGACATCCTAATTCTTTTTCACTCTCAGTCATAATTTTATCGATCTGGTGATGGCTTGTCGAAAACATATTACTGGAATCATCTGTTATGTTAATAAGTCAATCAAAACCTTTGAACTTTTACGTTTGAGTGATAAGTTTTTCAATTCACGACAGTTGTTTAAATGGTTTTAAAAATGTTTTTTATGGAAAAAAGCGCAGTTTCACAAGTATTTTGTCGCCAGTAGAAGAATTAAGCAAAATACCGTCATGGCGATTTGAAGTGTTGCAGCCTGGAACTTGATAGGAATGTTGAGTGAAAACTTTGTTCTCCACAAACAGTCTCAAGTATATATTATGGTTCTGTGTTATACAACAATCGTTTTATCGCTAGATCGACTAAGCTTGTCATGAAATTCTCCGTGGTGTACACACGAGCGCAAAAGCCGTATAGCACTGTCTGAAATTATTTATTTATTACTATTATTGTGAATTATTGTGAAATTTTGAATTGGTTATTCGTTTCTGTTGGCTTAGCTCATGTCTACCTCAACCACTCTGTCTAAGTATTGTGGTTGTTCTCAAAATTTGAGTTACTTGTTTGGCCGTCCTAACACGATAACTCCAGTGATACACTTTCTTGCTCGGTAGGCTGAAATGTGTTCCTTGTCATATGTGTATCTTTCAGAGCATGATGGTGCCGAATTTTGAACTGTCGGTAGGTAAATCTGTGTTCAAAGTGTTGGTTAGATCTGACTCTGGTGAGAGTGTTCACTAGGCACCTCAAACTTAATTCGTTCACCACGAAAACTTCGCAACTACACTAGATTTCATGTTAAATTTATCACATTTTGATTAAATCCACAGTGAACCAATCGAGTATTTCAATTTAGATCAAGCATTCTACTCTAGCTTACCAAAAAACGCGACTTACCATAAGACCCATTTCGACTGAACGGTTTTGAAAATTGGACATGTACGTGAGTTCCCAGAAAATCTGCACTGAACTCGTTTAAGACCATCGGGTACCGACGTGTGTTGTGATTGGTGGAGCGAAAAAATCAATACTTTTCACGTGTGCGTACAATCCCAAATTTGCGAACCAATTTCTGTTTGTCAGCCTCACTATCCAGCAAGACAGATCAACATACGCACACAGAATTTTCCCATAGTTGCTTAAGGGGTTGCCGATCGATAGATGGACAGGCGTGACCATAAGCGATGGGAAACAGAGAAATCCGTTGGTCGTCCGCATGCTAAAATCGGACGCTGTATTAAGCGAAGTCACAGTTATGTTCAGTCGAAGTCCAATCTCGGACCAAAGTGGATTTTGAGAGTTGTGTCATACATGTGTGTTATTTTGCATGCATCGTTTCACTACGGCCAGGCGCATCACAATGTTCGATTCACAACTTTGTGACTGAATGACAGAGGTTACCACCGTATCGATTATCAACATGAAGTCAATTTTAACGAGGACAGCTGACCATGCATTAGGATGATGAATGGTAAGGCAGTAACAACAGAGATATGAATGAGTTTAATCTCACGCTCATTAATATAATTAACTCCAACTTGTAGGGTTATTCTTCAAAAACACTCAATTCTGTTAAAATCTGCTGGCTCAAACATGACTATAACAGTTCACCTTCGTAGTGACCAGCGATCATGTGGCCTCTCAAAAGATCCCAGATGCAACTGTGCTATCTTACATGTGTTGCATGCGCATGATTCTGTGTACTTCCGCCACTAGAGGCCTGATACAAATTCAGCACCACTTTCTTCAGTCGTACAACTAATTGTTTAGAGTGAAGGCTTTCTCTTTTCCTAACGACTCATCTACTAATCCATCCTTCAAGGTCGTTCAACCTGTTTCTTTTCGAGCGTTGTTTAACTCATTCGAAGGTTTTACGCACTTTTCGATTGGCGCGCTTTTGGGTGCCGCTGAATGGGTTGTAGTCCACTTCGCGCTTCTTTTCTTCATCCTCTTGGGTGCCAGCGTTGGTCTCAGATTAAGCTAGAGCTAACTACTTATAATACTTCCAAACGCTGTTGGAAATATACTGTTTGTTTCCAAATCCTACTACGTTCTTTTAGTTCGATGCCCGTTGAGACTACTTCTTGATTGCTCTCCAGGAAAAGCTTTTTAAATTGTTAGTGGACGAGGGTCTAGCGCATACCCGATTGTCCAGTGCACCTTCTGCTGGACATCATGTTGTATGAAAAGCAGAGGGAAAGTTTCCGCTCGTGACATATGATTGCTCGGGGAAGTCCTTAGAACAGACATGCGATTGAAATTATTATTATTATTATTATTATTATTATTATTATTATTATTAATATGGCCACGCGTGACTGATTACCACCGATCACGAAAAGGTTCTATTATCCTGTAACTCCTACTTCATTTGAACTTACAAACACCCCCTTTGGAAACTAGATCCGAAATATTCAGAGGACGGTGAACTTGAAGCCATTATCGCTGGTTGAGGCGAATCCTAATTCCCATTCCAATATCTTCCGATTAGGAAATAGTTATCTATGAAAGATGATTGTCAATGGCGCCTTCTAGCATTTATTTACTTTGCTTGTTTTAATTTGCCCCCCCCCAGACATGTTTGATGCACAGGCGTTTTGCCAATATCATCCGAGTTAAGGCAAACGCGACATACGGGAAAATCAACCCAACCATAAACACTGAGTTGAAATTGTGTCCAGTCTGCTTGTTAAGTTAATGTTGGCAAAGTGATGTGAAGTAAACGACGAACGCATTCCAAGAAGATCCAAATCCAAGAAAGTTACCTTCTATAGTCATAAACAACCCACTTGCTAGGGCTAAGCCCCTGACAGGTATAGTCTAAAAAACCATGTGGACCGAAATGGAAACGACAGAACAGATCGACTGTGAGCACAAGACTGGCATCGTGTTCTGTTTCAGACCAGTCTTGCCTAACAAAGATTCACGAAAGGACAACATGAAGAGTGCAACAACACCGAAGGCCGCGGCGGCAATCTGCAGTAATATGTTGACAGATGACTGTAAGTTGTAGGAACAGTCACAACCAAGAAAAAAGGTGACGTGATGAGAGAGATAACTGAACTCAGACGATAGCAAACAATGCTGGTACTTCCAGATGTTGAGATGAATTTATCCAGGAATGTTGTTAGTGTCCGCAACCTCGACTTTGGTTTACTCAAATAAATTAAAGGCCGCACTGCTCCCGTAATGATTGTGGTCGAAGTTGTCTTACGTTCTACGTATTTTTCGACAGAAAAATAAACCTAAGGATTTTATACTTCATAGTGTGACAATTTTGTTGCCGTGATCAAGTTTGAGTTCATGATCTACTAAATCACTCTAACTGTGCTCACGGACTTCGTCGTGATGTGGTGTCCTGTACACTCAGGTAGACGGAAGCCGCCACTCATTGGTACACTGTAATCAGCAAGTAAGCAGTAAGCTGTCATTATATACTTTACTTTCTGTTCGACGTTTCGTGGCTTTTGCCTTCACGCTACACGTATCTTCAGCATTTGGTTAGATACATCGGCCCCATTCAATAAAAGAGAGGGACATGAGCAATTTACTACATTTCTCATCAGTTACACAGAGTTGCTCCCTTCAGACTATACCTCATCATCATTGGTTTATTTAGCGCAATAATTTCAATTTTTCGGAGACTTCATTAAGCGTATTTTAAAGTGACAGTGCGCAGATCCTACGGCGAATTTTCTCAATCTATTTCTCCCTCCCAAACTATTAACCTTCTGAGATATCACCTTCCACAGAAACAAAACCCAAGGACCTCAAACGTCTTGTATCATACCGAAGCGTTGCACACGAGTAGCTACAGCATTTGAGTGTTGTTCGGCTCGTCGGCAACCCTTATGGAAACACAGCTGCTAGCCATAACCGTCTCTTTGTGAAGTAACGCTGTAAATGTGGTCCACAAACCTCAAGATATGACAGTCATTATTACTTCCTGGTCGTATTTAACAATTACTTCTGCGTAGGCCAGAAATATAAAGTACACAAATCCGTACACAACTGTGGAAGGCTTAAGGACATTGCATCCTTCTTGTTACATGTATTTAGGAGGTCCATTCGATTGGTACGAAATGTTTACTGCCTTCAGGTTACAAGTATGCTTTAGGAAGGATGCTTGCTGCGTATTATTTCAAAACTGCTGACGATTTTCTGACTGATTATCTGTACTCTTCTTGTGACATTCGAAGTAAAAAGACTATCTTGACAGACTAGGCTTAATATATCAGATTACACCATCAAAACAGACTAACGATGTTTCGTTCATCATGACGAGTCACTTGTTGTGCATGTGAGTATGACCGTTTTCGGTGGTCTACGGACGACAGGACAGTTATGTAATTGCCTCTGTGTTTTGCACACTAGTCCTGCCTATGGTGCTATTAGGAATACTTATTTGTATGTGTTTTACTAGTTTATTTACCATGAAAGTGACCCTTCTGTAGAGTGGTTCTATTAGAAAGTGACGCCATTACAGCTGGTTCGAATCCAGCCGAAGCCCTGACTTTTCACAGTTGGGTCTCATCTAAATTCGTAAATCTGCCAAACTACTTATTAGTAGCACAATTTCTATGCTCAACAGTGGCGTTGGTGGATTCCAGTGTGGCGTGTTCGAGAAATCCTGCCGGGGCAGTCGATCCCCTGGATCATTCGGTGGATTCCATATGAGACAGTGGGACGGGTGGGTAATCGGGTCCAAATGTGAAACTTCCCAGCTCCTGGCGTGGCTTCGTAGCTCAGCTGGTAGAGCGCTTGCCGCGTAGAGGCATGGTGTTTCTGTAACTGGTTCGAATCCAGCCGAAGCCCTGACTTTTCACAGTTGGGTCTCATCTAAATTTATTAAATTACTCAGTGAACACCGTCAAATAATTCATTGAGACACCGTATCTATAGTTCGGCTTGTAATGTACATTCAGGTATATCAGCAGCTTTAGCTAATAAGGTGCACTATACGTATGTGAGAACTTTTGGTCTGGATCAGTGAATGCGTTGTCGATCTTGTAGTAGGTTATCTTGCAACACTACAGAATCGCCCAAAAACATTATGCACGTATTTTCCCAAACTCTGGTTGGCTGAAATTTTTTGTTCTAGTTTCAAGCAAAAGTTGTTTGGTCTTGTACTTGAGATAGCTAGAAGCCTAATAGGTAAAAATGAAAAATCAGCTGCTTAGAACTGTTATCAGCCACCTGATAAACTGACTTCAACTTGAGCAATACACGTGTAACTGGGACCTTAAGGATGCATTCGGATCGTTTTCGACGAAAAATTGTGACAGTTGGTTAGTGAGTTAAGCTGCTGGCATTTGATGTACACAATTCCGCTAGATAAAAACCATGCCGTTACTTATGGTACTGAGCAGTTAACTGAAGATAAGTCTCTAGTACACAGTCGGAATGCTGTCGACCGATCACTTGTCGTAGTGTTGTTAATTGTCTCATTGACATAACCTTAGATCTGTTACACGCATCATTCTTGGGAAATTAAATTAAGGTCTCCCATATGTAAAGATCAATCATATTGCAAACCTAAGATTGTATTGTGAGGAATACAAGATTCTATTGAAACAATATTCACCGGCTTTTGAGATTTTTTTCGCACAGAGCACAATAACAATACGCAACATTTCAGAGCAACAATGCTTGCTGTCCCTCAGTATGAAAGCAAGTTAGTTATCTTTGTCAAGTCAGAACTAGTCCAATTTAATTCCTTTAACTTAGATTCACGTTTTGTCATCGATAACTTTCAGCGCACAGCCAATTCTTCTCAAATTTACAACCAACGCGTCAACCCGCGTGTAATTTCTACCTTTTGTTCTCTCGTTTCATTCGATGCATTTACCATGAGTTCGCCAGGCGAATGATCTATGGTGTATGTTTCTATGTGTTTGCACATCTCGATAACTTATTTCGGGGTGTGTAGATCGTACCGACTGGGTCAGTGGAACCTGGCGTTCCAGGAGGTAAAGAATAGACGAATTGCAATCTCTGGTCCTTTTGGATGAGTATTTAGATGAGGCTTGACACGTCGCAAAAATTGGCGCCTATTTAAGTACACTGCTGTCAACCTGTTCTCATGTGGTACAGGCTTTGAGCCTGTAATAATAATAATCGTTCCCTTATCTAGGTGTGGGTCTCTTGCCAATAATCCAAGTTCAAATAAACATTGACAACACAAAAATTTACGTGAGACACTTGATTGACCGTAGCGCATCTTGACACTAGAGAAGAATAAAGAGTGGTTTGCTGTTTTCACAACGAACTCAGACAATTAAGCTCGCCAAACGACTTCGCGGAATCAAAGACTACTTTTGGAAAAAGCAAGATGAACTGATTGTAGACAGCATACGTAGTTCTGTAATTAATTGGAGGCGATTTTTTGTCCATCCGTCCAGTCTACTAAGGCGTTGACTGAGGAGGGCTACGGTCCTTCGTGTACCCAACCATATAATATCATGAAAATCGGACGCAAGCAAGCTGGTGACCGGTTACCATTGGTTAGATGACTGAACAGCCTGCCACAACAGGAAGTCTAATCTTCAGTTGCTCTCTCCGCGGATTTTACAGAGGTTCAGACAGCTACTGAATAACACCACGACGGGAAGACTGTAGGCTGGGATGGATTGCCAGGGGAACTTTTGAAGAATGACGGGCCAATTTTGGAGCTTCTTCGTTCCATTTGGTTCACCCTATCTGAAAACAAGAATTAATCCCACATGAGTTCAAGAATGTCTTATCGTACCTTCTCTTCAAGGTAGGATTAGCAAGCAGTGTACCGACAGTTATCGGGACATTGGTTTGTTGAGCTGCGCTGGAACGGCGCGTGTATGAATTCTGCTGTACCAACTCAATGTAAACGCTTTCGAGGCCAGTGTTCCTGAGGAGCAGTATGGATTCCAGGCTAGTAACTGTAAAATGAAGAAAAAGTCGCTTGTTAACCTCTGAGTGGTGACGTCTCTACAGCAGTATAGCGGCATAATTTAGACACTGTACCAGCAGACGGTGCGCTATCAAAGCTCTTTCCATTTGCAATATCTAAAACACACCGTAGGTATTCGGTGGTTGGACACGGCTCCAAACACTGAGGTACTTCTGAGAGCGTACGCGGACGAAAATGAAGCCATGCTGATTCTCAGTCATCCTCCGCGGTTAGGTTGTGTCCATAGAATGGGCGACGACCAGCGACACGGTCAACCAAAGGCGCGTAAACAAAATCCTGATGTTCAAAACTGAGATACCAGGATGTTATTTATGTAGATCTCTCGTGTTGTTACACTGATTTTAGATTTTGAGAGATTTAGTCTTGAACCGGATAGTCTGGAGAAATATGGTCCAGAAGGGCGTCCGAAAGTTCAGTTAGCAGTAACCGCACTAGCGTGGACTGAAGCTTGCGGCACACAGGGGAGCCATCGGCGCCATCGGTCGTGGTGACATGACTATATGGCTCTGCGATGTGTGTGGCCGTGGAAGTGTTGGTCGCCTTGAACTGGTAGATCATCAACGTACTCACAGCATACTGTTGGAGAAGAGAACGAGTACGTTGGGCTCAAGTAGGTTGTGGAAGTTATATCCGTTCCTTTCGTTTGCACTGGCCTACAACCGCTGTTGCTTGGTGCATCATCCACTCTCCTTTACAGAAACTCTGTGACCCTCTACCATTCCTTTCCTTCAGCTTTGTTTTCACATTGTGTGATGGATGTTCTGGTTGTTTCTCGAACCGACCTTACGTTTTTTCTTCTCTTCTTCCTCTTTATTAGACTGTAATAATATACGCACCCATGCTGAAGTACTTGTTGCTTTTTATTCCCAATATCCTTTTCCTCAGTTTAGATCTTGTAAATATGGTTTCTGGCCGACTGTATGCAAAGTCCTCCACTCACTCAAGATCTTATCTAATTCGTTTGGGTTTACCTGGGATGGATGGTGTGTGGGTAGGACAACACGTAACTCTTCGCGAACCACTTATGGTGAGTGTTGTACGTAGGCGCCGCTTGAATTTGGTCACTGTGATAGGCCTATCCGAAAAAAGTGTCACTAACAACGTAATCTTGTAGCAGAATGTGTGCCCAAAAGATGAGTAGGCCAAATTGAGCGCATGGAAGTTGAAAATCATAAACTGGAATTTCTATTCACTTAATATTAAACAGTATGTAGGATATTTTGAGGACTATAACAGAAAACCAAAGTTGCCCAATTTTACCACTCACCTTTAATGGAAACACCGTTTAGATCGTTTATGGCATGTTCAAAACTTCACTGGATTACTATAACTTGTAAGATATCTTCTCGAAAGATTTGCATATAAATGATTTTTTACTTATCTGAAAAGGTGGTCGATTTACCGCCTTCTTCTCAATACTTTCACCCTTGGTATAGGCGGTATTTTCACGGTTTCCGTGGGCTATGCTGACTAACGCCGAATCATTCGATCATCAGGGTTGGTACAGTCCTCTCAATTCTCACACCCCGATCATTTCACTACGTTTACTGTGCTATGTCATTCATTAATCCCAGTTCTGACAACAGAGCTATGCTGAATAAATAACTGAACAGCTACTTCATCATTGTGCATACCAGCTTGTCAGCATTCGACTTTCAGGCAGTTTGTCGTCAGTTACCAAAACCGACGAAAACAGATCACTTATTGGTCTCAGTCGAGACAGACCGTAAGAATGACGATTATCCGCACGGCTGCTGCAACTGTGCAATACATAAAATACCAGCTACCGCAGTATTCCGACCTTGTGGACCACATAAGACACCGGCTCATCGAGAAGATTCAGTAAAAGTGCTACCACAGAACATGTTGAATGAATGCGTTAGCGAAGAAGTCAGCATTCCATACAACTTGCCTATTTGCCTAGTGAAAGTGTCAGGCGGAAAACACCACTTTTGTGTGAATTTTACACAGTTGAATGAGGTGACGCAGAACACGGTTATGCCAATATCGTCCGTCGTCGATATTTTCTACAAGTTGCAACGGGCTAGGTTGTTCACAGTGTTTGACTTACGCTCCAGATATTAACAGGTAACAGTCAAACCCACGAATCGTGAGAAAAACACATTCACGGTAGGTGATAAACAGTATTTGATAAACCGCATTTGATAAACAGCACTCGGCCTATCCGAGGTACCAGTCACATTTCAGCCTCCTATAGTTCAATTAGTAAAAGGGCTGAGTAATGTGGCGACATACTGTGGTATATAGTAAAAAAATTTCGTAACATTTCATTCACATAAATACTGCCATAAAACGAAGTAAAGACTCTAGACTCTGGATCAATGCAGATAAGTCACAACCCGGCTGGTCATCGATGACGCTACTGGGATACAAGCTTGGTCTATGTGAATGCAGATCATTGCCAGAGATAATACTGGCAACTGCAGAAGCCTTGGCTTCGAATTGTAAGCTGACCGTGAAACAATTTCTATGTCGAGCGGGGAACTATCCTGGGTTCGTAAAAATTTCCATTCCATCAAATCACCACTGTAGGAATTCCTTCGAAAATACTAGCAATTTGAATGGACTGGTAATGCCCATAATTTGTTTATGCAAGTGCAACAAGCTAAGGAAGGTGACTGGGAGTCTGCATTACAATTGTTGCTATTGGCCCATAGTGCGTTTGTGCATGCCAGCACGAAGAAATCCATTACAGTTGGTGTATGATAGAACCGTTAGATTCTCAGTAGGTCGGAGCATTTGAATATGGCCACAATATAGTGATCAAACCAGAGAACTGGTTGTCGAAACAGGAAAAGCCAAACAAAATACAGCATCAATCGGATGACAGGCAAATACACGTACGATCTTATGCGCGCTGTGAACCGGCACATCGGAAGTATTTTCCACAGCGCATCACAAACAAACCAAGGTTACCTTTAGATCAGTGTAGTAATATGTTTGAGTTCACCACGATTCCGTTGTTAATTCGACTATTTCCACCATGGTCAGGCCAACAGATCAAACTTTTGGCGACTTTGACAAACAGAACGCGTGAAATGTTGCCGAAAACTATGGTAGTATTCGCCTGCAGATAGTTGAATATCGGTGTAAGGTGAAGCGCTCGCACAGTAATTTACACATCTTAACTATTTTTACATTTTCTACTTTTTAACTATGTTTGGCACATAAACACAATTGATGTTAGAAAAATATAAGCCGAAGCATACACATATCTTGAGAGGTCGCGAGACGTTCCTTTCTTCTTCATCCACTTGGGTTTCTGTGCGCTACTCCCTTGAGAGTTGAGGGTCGACGAAAAAAACTATGCATTTCCATGTATATCCAGAATTATCCGGCTCGATGATTATCTCCACCGTGGACACGGATTCCTTCTGGAGCAATTTCGGTCTAATCGAACCGAGAAGACCGATTGAAAAGAACACGTAATGTGAACAAGCTATTATTGATACACGAAGTCGACGTGTTTGCGAGCGAGTGAGCAATAATATGAAACAACAGTACAGCGGAAGGACGAACGGGCGGGCAGCTTGAGTTGTATGTTAGAGTACGCGGGGTACCTATGGGCATCCCTACACTTCCAAACCAATTTTTAGGTATATAAAACAGTATACAGTAGAAAGACACAAGTGATAAACGGAACTCTAACATAGTGAATACTGAACGAACCGGTTCGCCACAACAGCAAGATCTATATGATCCGTATGAATGATCTTCGTCTGGTGTGGCAAATTCCGAAATATTGCGAGCCGATTCTTTTCTCTTCTTTCTTCATTTTTGCTTCTATCAACTCCTAATTTGCACAGGTTGCAACAGATTATAATGAAAAGCGATTGTCACTTCTCTAAGAACCCCGACTGCAATCTACTTCTTCTGCTTGATTGAACTGTATGGACACTTCAATGTCTGTGTCTGCTACCGTTTCACTTTCTTTAGTCGAAGAACCACTTACACACGCGGATGTTTGTCCCTTCATAACGACTCGTTTGTCATTTCTTTGCTTATTTTCCAATAGTGTTTGACGTTGCAGAAGGTTCTGAGCACTTTTCGCTGGGCGCACCTTCGAGTGCCACCTAGTGGGCGTTTGCCCACATCGCACTCTTCCCTTTTCCTTCTTGGCTGCAGTCGTTGGCTTCTGACTGGGCTGGGGCTAACTACTAATTACATTTCGAAACACTGCTGGAGACGTGAGGTACGGTTCTAAACCCTGCGATGTTCTTTCAGTTGGATATCTGTTGTGATCACATTTCGGTTGCTATTCGAGGATTGTATATCACTTTGTTACTGGACAGATATTTAGCACCTATTAGCTTGTCCACCACAGTATCGCATTCAGATTCACCACAGTTGTGCTGGTCAGCGCAATGAACTTTGAGTATATTGTCTATGTGGTGCTTGCGCACGATAGTCATATGTCACCCACATATTTGTGTACGTTCGCTTTCGTGTGCTTGCATACTTCGTGTCCTGCAACGTCCACCAACAACACTTCAGATTATTAGGCCTTCCTTATCAATGATCATTGGTGTGAAACGTACTGAGAGCCTACTTATATATCTCATAAACCTGCCAGTGCGAAGTAATCAGGTGCTCTTACCTGTCGCTTTCACACAGAGATTCAATGAAATATATACAAGTTGAAGACAACAGGTTCGCATTAGTTTGAGAACACACGATCTGAAGAATAGATCACAAGTATTACGGCGCTGGTAGAAAGAACAAATCGATCGTAATGCAAGGTTACAACAATAATTGCAATTCGAAGCAACAACAAAATGTCACTTTTTGATCTATTTTTCAATCATGCATCCAGGATTGAACGAGAATGAGTGAAACGAAATAGCCGCCGTGTGTAGATAAGGACAGTTAAACCTGGGTGTTAGCAGAAAACTCCAAGTAATAGAAACAGTGCAGCACATTTTGTCCGATTTTTAGATTCTGTGCACAGTTAGCTGTCTGACTAAAGAACGTAGTCCAACAGGATGGTTTGATGCGGGCACAATACACGACTTCGCGATTGGTGTCTTCCGCATGCACGCCTGGGTACAAATCCGATGCTGGCTAAGTGAAAGGGTCACGCGAATATTGGTGCATTTTGCGCATGTGCATTAAGGGCTTCAGGCTCATTCCAAGTTTTAGTTTGAATTGGAACTTGTCCACATTGTTCGGTTCTCGGGCCCAACCATACTGGCACGACCGCTACAGCATCTGACAATAAGACTGATTCTGCATCAGGTGCTGACGAGCAAACTGTTGGTCCTGTTGTGCCCTGCGTATCAAAGATATCCAGTAATGATATCCAGTCAAACTGCCGGGTGCGTGGATGGGCCAGGACAATTTGGCATTGAATAATTCGGTTGAACAACTCATGGGGATTATGTCGTCCACTAGCCGGTCGTAACCGCTAGGCTAGTAATCAGTGCTGGACGATGGCAGGTGGGGTCACAACGCAGAAGAAAGTCTGAAACAGAAAAGAAGACCTCGGCGTTTACTCTCAAGATTACAGTGAAAAATGCCATTCTTAGATTATCCGTATTCATTATTCAACCACAAAATCAGTCCCATGATAACGTGCCATTCACCGAAGTTTCTCGTCTTTGGTTGGTCAGTGGAGTAGAAAAGACAGGCCAACGCATGGCCCACTCTTGGCCAACTTGGCCGAGTCCGCCACGTGTTTAGTGGGTTTACAATCAGTCCACAAGACTCCTGTGCTACCTTGGTTTCAATGCGTGCCTCTCCCCCCAAATCTAGCTTATCAAGGCGGTTGTCAACGGTGGGTATGGCGAACGAGTCCTCGGGTGTTGTAGGCTGATAGCAGTTTGGTTCCAATCAACACCAACGCCCGTTCAGTAGTCAGCGCAGGTCCGGCTGAACTCGTTGGCTTTATTCAACACGAAGATGTAAACTGTAGTGACCTGGAGATACCCTCGGTCTGCCCGCTGTACGATGTGCAAAATCCTTCCCAAAATTTTAGCTCACACTGTACATAGGACCTTAAGGATTTCCGCCTGCCGTCTGCCTGATTCATGCGATCGCGTTTGTTTGTTTGCATGCTTGTCGACCTATGCACGCCAAGCGCGTCAAACACTTTTTCCGGCTTGTTCGCACGCTCGGTGGTCGGATCCTCAGCCTCCCTAGCTATTTCACGTATCGGTTTCGTCTAGTGCTGATCGAGACCATTTGTAGTTATCACATAATATATTTTCGGTCTCCGCAATTATCCCTATTTTTATTTCGCGTCTGGCATTTCTGCGTATACCTGAGGAAACGTTAATTTGGTGAACGTACGACCTAAAACTGGTGAGCTCGTACATCATTATTTTATTTCGTAGGTTTATTTTGTTTTTCTGACGTTAGTTAACGTTATTTATTTAATTTATTTTATTTATTTTATTTAATCTCTGTTGCTGCCGAAAGTATGCAAGAACAGATTTTTAATTCGCCAGACGTTTTCGTCAGTGATCTTTCAGTCCCCATCGCACCGTTCATGGAAAACAGTCCTCAAAGCTGGTTTGCATAGTTAGAAGCCACTTTTGCGTTGAGAAACATCACCCCGGAACTATCGAAGTTCCACCATGTGGCTGCTGCTCTTCCGCCTCACGTCATAGACGAGGTGGACGACACTTTGGAGATCCAGACTCTGTTAAACCATATGAGTAGCTTAAGGAAACCATTGTCGAGTGCACTGGCATTCCGGACCGTCAACGAATTGCCCAACTGCTGAGTCCCACTGAGTTACGCGACCAGAAGCCTTCACAGCTTCTACGCCATATGCAACACCTCGCAAGCTCGACTCAGCTTGAGGAGTCCTTGTTGTAGGAGTTGTGGATCCAGCGGCTACTTATGGGTATGCAAAGTATCCTTAGTGTCAACCCTCAAGCGGCCAGGTCGCAATAGGCTGATGCAGCCGATCGTATCTGAGAGATATACGGAAAACAGGTCTCCCAAGTGTCCGCACCAGCGCCGGAACCGCCGGCACTCCTGACCGACCGCGTGAATGAACTTACACGCCAGATCCAGACGCCCGCACTCAACCTCATGTAAGCCTGACAGAAGTGCCTCCTGTTCGACTTTTAGGAGGCGACGAGTGCTCACAGGAAGTGCCAACACCGACCACTGATGGAACCGACGTTGCTGGCTCCCGAAGTTGCCTGTTTTTTATTTGAGACCGCGAGTCGGGAGTTAGCTACCTCATCGACACTGATGCAGAGATGAGCGTTCCCCCACCGGATTCTCGCAAATGACTTACGCAGGCGCAGTCAACCTTACGCGCAGCAAGCGGTACGCCTATCACCGTTTATAGCCAGCGTTCTCGCACATCGAACTTTGGCCTTCGCCGCACTTTTCGATGGCTTTTAACCGTGACATTTCTGCGTATACCTGAGGAAACGTTAATTTGGTGAACGTACGCATTAAAAACGACTCCCGCACAGTAGAATACCGGCATCGGGATGCCAAGTTGTTCCCGTGTCTGAGCTGTAGGGTGACGAGCGGAAGTGTGACATAAAGAGTCGGTCGACTGGGACGAAAAATCCTGTTGGCTGCCAGTGCGATGCTGAGGCTTGACCTACGCAAACAATCGCAGGTCAAGACTGCCCTAGTACGCCGGATGAACTGATGAATTATATGGTCAAACAACGTTGGGGTCGTGGCAAGAAGCCGCACCTGATTACGGATGGTCCGGATTGGCATAACGATTGGGTATTGCAGTTTAAGTCAGTCAAATTTAAGAAGAATGAGACTGGATTTTAAAAAGTAGCACGTGTCATCAGTCACGATGCCGAACTGTAACAGTGGAGAGTACAGTCATCTGGTCGTTTGCACTGGGGCATTGCGTGCGCATACCAGGGTATTGTGTGATGGGTGAATAGGAAATCCACCAAAGATTCGTAGATACCTCGGGAAGGCGACCGTGGATATAGGGGAACTCCAAATTTTTGGCGATTGGGGGCGCTGACCTGGATATTCAACAGACTGTTAGGTCCGTCAACAAGAACAGATTTTGGCGGTAGATAAGGTCTCGAGACAGCGGCAGGCTTGCATACGTAAAACGATTGTAAGTGACAGAATCACGATTCGTGTCCCAGTGCACTAAGCTGTCGGAATCGAGTTTACTGAAGTAGACAGTATTCAGGTAGCTGCATGCGTTGGATACTGGACGATTGTCGTGTGTTCGATTGAAAGCTGATGACCACTCCCCCAACCCTCACTTGTCGCCTTCCTGCTGACTGTTCTTCTCCCCACACTCAAGCTCCTCCTCAGAGCGGTCGCGAACATTCTTCGCAAAGACTGACATCGACGTACAAATTACGAGCGCAACAAATCATTCACTCACGAACGTTAATTCCG
>LUCH01002653.1:21822-36239 GCA_013368495.1 Paragonimus heterotremus
TCCTTATTGCTTTTGGCCTAATGGTTGGGCGCTTAATAAAAGGGGATAATCCACTTTGGTCTCTGTGATGCACACAACTTATGGTTACACACTTTAGAGGAATGTCAACTTATCGGGTTCACTGGCTTGAATATTGTTGTTCTTTACTGGGGTCATTGTTAATGTGTGGACACTTAGTGAAACACAACAATAAACGTCGCGGATGTCACTTTATCTTCACTTGCAGTTAGGTTACTTGTTTGCAAGACGTAGGCATCTTGGTGTTAATTATTTGAGTGCAAACACGGAAGTTTATCTATTATTCCTCTTTTATTTTCTAACTTTAGTTGCTCTTTTTTTCCAGGTCATGATAGCTAAACAACAATATCCGCCACTGATACTCTCGTTCGTGTTAATGTTGATTATGCAGTGTTACTTCTATTATTATTATTATTATTATTATTATTATTATTATTATTATTATTATTATTATTATTGCTATAGTTGGATGACTGAATTACCAGAATTTGCACTGGAAAGCGTTCTTTCGTGTCGTTTCAGATTCGTTCTATCCAGGATGACGAAAAGCAAGATTCCGTCATGAAACTTTTTGTACAGACCACAGACGGTTGAAAATTCTCTCCTGAGCAAAGTAGCACCTAAAAAAACGATGTATACCTGGTTTAGACGGTTTCCATGCATTTAATCAGGGAGATAGCAAGGTTCAAAATTGCTGAGAGAAGCCCTTGTGAGGACATGCCTGTGTGAACGCTGAGAAAGCGAATCGCTCACCCATCTATCTATGGGAATAGATGTAAATACTACGGTGCAGCAGGGCACATTCTGCGAACGTGGTCAGACACAAAGTAACTGGGTTTTTCCCGTTTACATCGGATAGTCACGTGATAGCTGGTAGCAATTAAGGTTTACAAGGCTCTGAAGCGTATATTTAAGTCACACTTCAATATTTTAGGTATGGCTACTTGGGATGATACATTTTCAATAGGATTATGTCCAGCCTGTTTCTCTCCTCTGTTTTATTTCCATGTGAACACTTCTGTTGAGTTTTAATTTGACCATTCTTGCCGACACATTACTCCAGTGGACGGTTGAGAGGCGACAATAGCCACTGCCAACCGTGCGTTCACAAGTTGGATTGTCGATTATTTCGATGGCTGCTCATTAGATTCCGAAGGACTAACAGTATGCAGCCTTCACACAACAAGTAGCAAACGCTTCAGATTGTCAGAGCCCACAATGCAACACATTTAATGTACGCATTCTGTTATTGATTCCAAGTGTGTGTAGTTTGATGCTGGTGGTCTCATTATTAGTTTGGAATCATTTTGTGTTCGTGTTAACCTGGAAACGTATATCTTTACAGTCTGTGTATGACATTATTTGATTCGAATTTGTCAGTCGTCCAACACATGACCGTATTTCCGATCACTTCGGGGGTTCAAATTCCACGTATGACTGTTAGCGGTTGTGAGCTTTGGTGTTTTTTGAGGACGCGATATTTCTATTAATTATTTCTAGGGTGCAGGCCCGCACCTTTTTGATTATTCTAGGAACCCTGGCGATATCTATCACGAAAGTGGTTCGGTGTTGATGAAAACTTACGTTTTATTAGCAAACACATATGTGTTTTTTCGTTCGTCGGTGATTTATCCTCGGAATGCTTATTTTTTGCAGTGTTCATTTTGTTTTCACTGTAACAATTTTTGAGTACTATTCAAACTTACTCACAGGTAACTACTCCGCTGACCTCGTCTTCAAGATCCTGTATCTTCAGAGTGAGGTCATGTACCTGTCACTAGGATGAGGCTTTTTCATGCTTACTCTGTGTGCTGGAACCCCCTAAACTTGTCTTACTGTCTTTTGACATCTTTTTATGGCTTGCCGGATGGGCTATAATGTTCGGTTCACATAACACTGACCTTAATGCCATTCGTTAATTGTTATCGTAGGTAATGTGTTTTGTTACCTTCTGTCTCCAGCAACTCTTGGATTCAAACTTTCAGTAGTTCTGCTTTTTCGTAAACCTCTTGGCGTCGTTGTATTACAGTGGCTTTAAGCCGTCAATTTTTCTAGTGTATTTTTAATTAGTGGAACATTTCTCAAGTAACAGTTGAGTTGGCCACCACACTTTTTAAATATGCCAGTTCAATCTGCTGGCCCGCACTTTGCTCTCGCTACGTTTGCTACGATATTTCGGACACATTTTGTTTGCCACGTATTTGGACTTATATCTATACTAGAGTTAAAATCAACAGTCAGTCTGTGATACGTATACAAAAGGGCTTTGATGTCGTGATCTGGAGTAGTTGGTCTTTTCCAATCTTCTGATTTGTCTCCGGGATAATATGTTCGTTTGCGCTTAAGTGAGTCTCCATAAACGGTGTGAACCTGAAGTCACTGTGCTTTCAGTGGAAACTGTGATTCCTGTTTGTTCCATTTTAATTCTTATCGGTTGCTCTTGCCCGCTCGTTTGTGGTGTTCGAGTCTAGTTCATTTTTACACGTTTCGTATATAGTTATATTGTCACATTATCGGTAGTTTTACTTATGCTAGTAGGGTTCTGTATCGTGTAAACATAGTTATTGGTCTCATGATTTTGTAAGTTGCATTTGCTGTAAATTGATTTTTGATCGATGAACAGTTTCGCATAGATTATTCTATATGTTAGATAACTTGTCTCCGGTTTCTTGTTCGGTAAGAAGTCTGATTGTGATTTTTGTTGTTCTCACTCGACAGAGCAATCTACAAGATGCGCTGAACATTCAAGAACTGGACACGAGCAACGGCGTGTTGTTCCCGTTCTATGATTGGGATACAAATGTGATATATTTATGCGGAAAGGTAACGTTTTTTTAATGAAAAATAAAGGTTTACGAATGTATCTGTTTCATTTAACCAGACTATCGTATCCCATTTCTTATACAAAGCCATAAAGCATTTGGTTTTGATTCCTATTTCTCCGAATGGAAGTTATCCTAAGTTGCCGTGTTAATTCTAAACTAAATGCGCTATTACTGTGGCTCTTATGTGTACATATTTCCTCCGCCAGCCTTCTGTCTAATTATGGTTGTTAGTTTTACAAATTTTCCGTCTGTTCCGGGCTGTTTTTATCGAAATGCT
This sequence comes from Paragonimus heterotremus, assembly GCA_013368495.1. Classification (NCBI taxonomy): domain Eukaryota; kingdom Metazoa; phylum Platyhelminthes; class Trematoda; order Plagiorchiida; family Troglotrematidae; genus Paragonimus; species Paragonimus heterotremus. The sequence continues at coordinate 24,943 of LUCH01002653.1, forward strand.
CCACAATAGTACAGTCCGCATCCCATGCTGTGCGCTGTTTCTTCTGTATGTATATGTATCGATCGCCCTAGCTTTTATCCTATATTCAACAATGTAGGAGCGTTGTTTCGTTTGGAATGCACGTTCCGTTTCTCACCAGTTTGCAAACTATTCAGTTTGCTCATTTCGTGCACAGTGCACAATTACATATGCACACGTGAAGTCTGGGCTAAAATTGCATTCCTGAGTCGGAGACAAGTTGAGCATGTTTGCCTAGTCCCACTCTTGATTCACTACTATATGCCACGTGGCCGTTTTGTGTTAACGGCTATGTGAGCCTTTGTCTGCAAATTGGCCTGGTGTTGAAGTACATTTTCAGTTCAGTTAATCTCGCTAGTTAGGGTCGATCGATTTGTTTTGACCGTGAATGTTGGTAAAAGTCGTTGGTTCTTCAAAAGCCTACTCCCGTACAATCTGCACGTTAAAATTGCGACCCCGGGATTTGGAGAAAGTACTCTCGTATAGACATAATAGAGCACTATTTTCTATGAATTATAGTGATCTTGGTCGCCTGTTAAGCAGATTAGTGAGACGTTCTGAGAGACAAGAATTGCATATATTTTTTGCTCCGGCAAGATATAGATAGTCTTCTGTGAAATTCTTAAGTAAAGTCTCAGACGCGAACTTTCTCTTGTTGATTATTAATATCAATTTGCTCCGTTTTCCCCCCGGAATCTGTTGTCAAAGAAGAAAGCTTTAGGATCTCGTGTCAATCAGGAATGTTAACGTTGTCTACGTCATTTTCTGAGTGTACACTGGCCTTGTAGTATATTGGTTTCTTGCTTCAAAATGGTGTAACCATCGTGATAAACAATCGAGTCTTCTATTCGTTAGAGGTTGCATTTGAAATCTGTGATCAACACTATTGCATGGACACACAGCTTCTGAAAGCCAGTGCTTTTGGTGTATTCGAAATTCGCTCTCTGTGTCTAACCTCTTGGTGGAAAGTGCTCGACTAAGTTTTGTTTTAATCTTTGTATACTCTATCTTATGGCTCACTAACAGTCAGCAACGTTTATAAGCCATATGAAGTTTAACATTCAACGATGTTTGTATTTTCATCGTTGTTGTTAAGCACAACCAGTTAGCTGCACGAAATGTATGTCTAACGGCAGCTGTCAGACAAACTTTTAGCGGACTGCTTACATCGTGATCTCTGCAGGATTATCGGAGATAGACGTCCATATACAAGTTTATATCCCATCATGGCAACTTCCTTTCGTTTGTCACACTTAGCAACAAATATCACTGGTTAGCCACCTTCTTCAAGTGTTGTTCTTTCCTATTGACAAGGTTTCTACCAGACGAATTCTTCTAACACAGTAGAATCTGGTTCTTACCGAACTGCACCGACACTGGATCAACAAAATCTGTATAACTCCTTGCACTGTCCTGTGTAAGTATGTTTCGATGGACACCTCACGGTTGTCCTGGAACATGTAGTACTTTTTGTCTGCTGGCTGAAAACTTTGATATTCGAAAGAAATCTAATTTGTCGTTTCCTGTAGTTTAGTTGTCATTGTTATTACTAGTCATAATTACTCGCCTAACTAGCGTATTGAATTCGTGACGTGTGTCTGGACCACTTCGGTCGATACACTGTCACGCATGTTGCATCCGGTACGCGTCCAATCTATAAGACACACTAGCGTCGACATACATTCGAAACGTATCGTCTGTAGTCATCAGCCGTTTACGACTATTCTTTGTTTGAACCAAATCCGGTGTTCGGACTTGCAAGAAGAAGGATTTTTTTCTGACATGCGCACATTGCACTATATTCTTGAGATGTCGTTGATGGATGGGTATGGTAATTGTTCATTCGTCTCTTAATTTTCTATAATTGTTGCTGTTTTAGCACTGGGGAACTTGGTTGGCCTCAGTGGATTTTCTTCTGTGTGGACGATGGAGTTGGGCGTTCCGCTTAGTCATAATGGGTCTTTTATGTGCTGCATGCTGCCAGGCTACCAAATAGTCAGCTGGTCACCTAGCTGCAGTTCATACCTTTCGTGGTAGCCGACCTTTTTTTAACGTTGAATTACCTTAGGTTCACCATCGTGTAACAGGTGGATCAGTAGGTGACTTGTACGCGGACATTTCTCAGTCGTTTTTTCCCTGTACACTGCCCTGCAACCCAGACGTTTTATTTTCTTCAGTGTAATTTACGTCTCGTCACGTCAAGTTTCCAGTCCTACTCCAGACTTCGTTGGTATTGGATCTCGTCGGATTGTCTGGACATTTATTAGAGACAGTCGTGGTCTGTCAATCACAGTGTGAGGTTTAGTTTTCTCCGCAACTGTAACACTGTGTATTTTCTTGGGCTGTTTGTTCTTCTTATCAGTGTCTTCCACATGGACATGTGTATACGTTGCACCAGTTTGACCAACTTAAAGGACAATTGCTTCAATCTTCTATCATTTTTCACAACTTTTGGACTTTCCTCCATTTGATCTATTTCCATTTTGATTCACATGCTTTACTGTATGCTCTATGTCGTTCGTTTGACACTCGTTCTACAGACTGCTTACTGGCTACTCCTGGTCACCAGGCGGAACTGACGACTTGTGCTCATTTACATACAAATGGACGCTGCTATCCAGACGACACACTCACTGCTGTAATGTTGTGCAGTCTGGTTGGTGAAGATGAATGTCATTTTCAGCCAGTTTGGCGTTCTTGTCCGCAGCTCTGATTGTCTCGTTCTCGTCGTGTTTACTCGTTAGGTATGCTCATATCACCACTAGACATCGTCATCCACGTTGTGCTGTTTTGTCCATTCCGGTTCTCCTAGTTCGTGAGATTGGAAAATTCCACCAGCATTATGTCATCGCTTTTATTTCTGTTTTGTCTGGACTTACTCAGTGGACGGACCAACGAGTATGGCTAGACTACGGTTTTACGTTGTCCTCACTCCTGTCATCTGTTATGCTTCAGTTCGAAGTAGCTTGTTGAAATACACAACTGTTGTTAGTAACTCGATTTTGACTACGCTGACATTCAGTCATATAATCACCCGCATTTACCCCGGTTATTTTGAATGTTCCAGTTTAGCTGTCGGACTACGTGCGGGTCGCAGTGTGTAAGCTGAGTATTCTGCGAATCCTTGATCTTCCTGACTTCTTATATTGTCCGTTTCAACCGATAAACACGGGAGTTTATTTCCGTCTTCATCGTTTTCGTGCATGCACTTGCATGCTTGTTGTGCTACAATCGATATTTGTCCAGAAATTGGGTGCACACATATGCGTGAGTTGTGTACACCGCTTCTCTCGGCATGTGTATACAGTCAGTGACGCACCATCTTGTGCACAATGATCAAGCAGGGACATATTCATTTGGTCCACTGTTTTAATCGACTTAGTATCGCAGGGGGAGTGTGTATGCTGATAGACTGAAAGTCGTTGCTCACTGCTTTATGGTTACGTGGAGTTGCCAAACCTGTGGGGAAGTTTCCTGTTGAATTTACCTCGGATAGGGGTCATAACTTCGTGGCCAACCTGAGACAAACAAGACCCACAATCTGGCTATTTCATAGAATGTTTTGTTTTGCAAACGAATATTGTGATTAGTGGTCATTTTTGATCATCATCAATTCCGGTGAGACGAATTCGTTCAACTCGCAGACGGTCAGTTTACCCGGGTGAAGATGAAATACACCGACTTTGATTGATGTCATCTGACCTGTTTTACGGACCTGGGTTTGACATCGACCGTTAATGCGAATTCGTCCAGTCCTTGAGGTGGTCTTTGCGAACGACTTACCTCCATTTCGTTTATCATATCTTGTCACGAGACGACGCGCGTTCATTTCCTAGTTTTTTTTGCTTTTTATTTTGCCATGGACGATATTTCCAGACGGTGACCTACTAGACATTGATGGCATACGCGCAATACCCCATTATATTGGCTGTGAAACTTGATCAGTCATAGTGGTGGACGTAAACCATTGAGAAACAGTTGTTCCTCGGTGTATGCATTGCTTGAGGCGCATCAAGTGGTAGCGATGCTTTCAAGAAACGGATGTTAGGTGTTAACCAAACGTTTCGTCCCTAAAGTCACTTGTAGTTCGATATTTGGTCCGTTCACTGTAAATCCCGGACACTCTCTGCAGACGTTACAACAAACTGATTGGAAACAGATAGACAGTGGTTGTCGGCTCATGTAAGTAATTTGAACTACCAGTAGACTTGTCATTGCATTCCAGGCTGGGCGCTGTTTGACTGACTTACTTGATGGCAGGATAGTTTAGACGAGGTCGCTCCCGGTAACGTTCGGTACTGTAGCTTTTACCAGTGTTTGATCGATTTATTCATCAAATCAGCTAATGAAACTGTGCAGTTTAAGCCACTAAGAAGCCGTCTTGTATTTTGCTGTTTCAGTCTCACTTGCTTCTCGTCTGTTTGTTCTGCTGCACGATGCGGGCCGGTGTAGTTTCAATTTAGCCCACCTAATTTACAGCCGCTTTGTTTCTTGTCTGTATGACAGTTTCGTATCAGTATTACTCACTGAGGTGATGTCGGTAATATTTTTTGCAGTGTGGTTTTGCCTGCAACTCTACCTTCTGTGATAAGAGTAGAAGAAACTGTAATGCCCAGCAACTTGCTTCCTCTCGTTGTTGGTGAGCTGGATCAAACTCTGGAGTTCTGTTTGTCTGGAGCCCGCGTGCACTTATCCCTTTTTATATCTGATCCATGTTCAGTATTGATAGTTTCTTGTTTTCCATTCTCACAGGGTGACAGCACCATTCGATACTTCGAGATTACGGACGAGGAGCCGTACGTGCATTACATCAACATGCTAACCAGCTCGGATCCACAGCGCGGCATGGGTTGGATGCCCAAACGTGGACTGGATGTGAATCAGTGTGAAATTGCCCGGTTCTACAAACTGCACACCAAAGGTCTGTGTGAGGTGATCCCTTTCACAGTCCCTCGGAAGTCTGAATTATTTCAAGACGATCTCTATCCGGACACCATTGGCGATGTACCCGCATTGACTGTGGAAGAATGGATGAGCGGTAAAGATGCGGATCCGATTCTGGTGAGTGGTTATTTTCCACTAGCTTGTTTAAGTTCCATCTCCGTTGTTGTCCGATGTGTTTTTATGCGGTTGCTGAGTTTCCTTTGATGCGCGTACTTCTTGCACTAGTGGGTTAGATAACGACGTTTGGAAAAGATTTCAGAGTGACCTAGTAGTGACGTGATCTTGGGCTGCAGAATTCTTCATTGCTCTACTGAGAAACGCTGTGTTGCTGTCTGCCAGATTGCGGCTAACGCACCTGTTCGCACCGTAAATTGGAAACATTCCCGAACCTGCATCGTGTGTTACAGTCGGTGCTTTGTCTGGATCCGTTGATTTATTGAGTCTTCTCTTAGTTTTTGAGTTGCTTTTTCTGCTGCTTCTCTCAAACGTATTTCTTGTTTTTTGCCATTATTAAAATCAACCGCACTCCGAGCCCCTTTATTCATAGGTACTGCTTAGTGCCGAAAATGTATGTAGACGCGTTGGGCGTTTGAATCCTCGGTGAATTAGGTAGAACGAAGCATAGTTTGGCTTCAGGACCGCGCATTGTTGACAGGACTCCTATCATAATTTATGAAATTCAGATGATGCCTTCTAATTTCCCACAAGGATACGTGATTTGTGCAGAAACAACCAGAGGTTTTCACCATTTGCACTCTCGCCCAATGCATGTTGTTTATTCCCGCACTTAAGCACGGGTGAATTTCAACGGTAGTAACGCCCGTCTACCAACCATACGGTCGTTAATTCATGTACCGATTGCGATGGCTACTTCTGCCTGGGTTTGGACAGTCTGATCGTATCTAGCCCGCATGTGCTGTTGCATGTCACATGACAGCGAGCATGTGCAAAAACTGGAACTCAGTTATGTAGACACTGATTTGTCTAGCATTTCAGTCTTTCTTCTTTGACTATTTCAGCCTGTTCGTCCGATGCACTCCCATACTTTTTCCATTTAATTTGTCACATGGCTTGTCTGCTACCGGTAAGAAACGATACCTATGAAGTGGAGAATGTTCTTGATTTTCTTATCGAAGTATCCTCCATTGAACACGTTACTGGCGACTGCCTCATTCACTGTCAAACACTTAAATGAAGATTCCATAGAGCCGTGAACGTATTAGTTTGATTCTGTTGAGTTTAAATGAAGTACCGGCGTGCATGTTTACACTGCTAATCCTGATAACCTGTTATAGAGAGTATTCGGTGCCAGCATTCATCCTAAAGAGCAGTTTCCTCTGTTCTGTTTGATTGACTGATTACATTTTGCTTATCAGTCCTAATCAGCCTTTCTGCAGTCAGCATTTTCGCACATTATCTCAGTGATTGCAGGTTTGGAACTTTAATATTCATATTCGACTGTTTGGATTGCGCGAATCGTTTCTACGTACGTTCCGTGTGGCTAGTGAACGGACGGGAGACTTCTAATAAATACTGTCGGTGCTGACTGAACATGGAATGTTGATCTTTCAGGAAAAGCAAAGCATCTGTAGAGATTATTGTCCTCTAACATGTCAGAAAGAGTTGACAACTCGTTTTACAACAGCAACTGGTGGAACTTGTGACTAACTGCCATGCATTTAGTTCTTCACGCCCACCAACAAATCTTACGTTAGACAAACAACACCACATACGTTACGCATTGGCTTTTCGTCATCTAGTCGTATTCGCTAAAAATGGTTCGTTCATCTCTATAGTAATTCTCGTTATGTTTCTGGTCTAAAGTTTATTCATAGGCTGCTACATTACAGGGTGTTATAGCCAAGTGACGTGCGAAGCAGCTCTTGAATTTACGTTAGAGACACTCACTGTCAATATCTGTTGTCTGTGTGAAACAGTTCATGATTCTAGCGCATCATCTCTCTCTTTTGGCTTATTCACAATGCGTGAACAATCTGAGCTTGTCTGAAGATCGTGTAATCCAAAACACTGGTCAAACCATTGTTGAACTTTCTCCAAACATATACATGTAGAATGTGTTACTCCACTGGACGCCCGTCAACTGTCGCCTATGCGTTATCCGTCTCGTAGGTGCGGTTGAATTATCGAGAGACACACGCGGCAGATTGTAATGCAGACATGATCAAAGGTTAATCGTGCCATCATATCACTAACCCTGTGTAACTTATGTGGCGTACGGACTGTGTATTACTGACTGGGACTTGAGCTTTCAAATAGTTGTGCTAGTTGCTGACGAATTTAGCTGAGGCGGCCGGTGTTTTTACTGTATTCATCTAGCTGACAACAGTGGACTTTTGTTTCAGCTTTGTTTTGACAATGATATGTTTTTGGCGTCTTAATTTTTAACACTATCGAAATGCGTACATCATCTGACGATCTCCGTCGCCAAGTTGGGCGTAGGTATAAGATGGTGAATATATATCTATCGTTGATGTGGTTGCTTCCCTACTGTAAGTCACTCTGAAATAGTTGTCGAAAATCCGTTCATTCGATGTTATGTGCCAAGTTCGTCCTAAATTTCAGCAAGAGTCCAGTTCGTTGTTAAGCCCACTTGGATATATCTAAACTGACAAAGACAAGTGCTGAACATCTATGAGAGCGCGTTTTTTGTCCATGTTTCCACCCACCGAACGACGTTGGTCGCATGTCCGGTATGTAATATACAAGTAGTGCCCCGCTTATCATGCCGTGTCTTGTTTGCGAGTGGTTGGTCTGGCTGGAAGCGGCAGTCCGGTGGTCGGCGTATGACTTAGGTTCGAAGAATGAAGGCCTTGACGCTGTCTTCCTGGCTGGGATCCAGGATGTAGTGGACATTTTCAATTGAGGATGCTGTTTTTGATGTGGCATAAAATAGAAAGAATGGAATAATAACGTTCGTGTTGCGAATGTCTGTGTGCATCGATGTAATTTTCTGTCCGTTTCTGTCTACACCTTCCCTTTTCTTTATCTTATGCTATCTTCTCTGGGCTGTTTGCGACTCCCTGTGGTCTTTTCTCATTGGATATATAATGCACTTGTGTGTTGCGACTGTACTTGATGCTACCGCTCCTTCAGCTATCGACACCTGAAATTTTATGCGACTACCTTAATTTATTGACTCCTGCCAAAATATTCCATTTGACGGCGAAATTTATCGGGAGGCTGCTAAAAGACGATCGCATAGCCTGGTGGACACAACACGCTATCGAGATGGAACGAGCTGTTTTTCCCGGGGGTTGTCCGAAAGCTTTTATGTCTAATCCAAACTTTAGATAACAGAAGTCCAGGTGTGTGCGAGGCAGCGTACGAAATCAATGTCGGGCTCATCCATGGCGTGCGAAGACGCTTATGTTGTTGGACCGGGAGCTTTTGGAAGCAGTTCGACTGGACTGAGGTTCCGGACACTTCCTGTGATTATTGGTCCGTTAATCTCTTCCCTTGTTTGGAAACGGAAGTCTCGTCAGTATCATTAAACTGTCACAAGGTTCCAGGCCTAGGGGAACTCCCTCCCGCTTTTTTATATAAATGGACGCTCAGTCCTGATCATTGACTCATTATGTCTGCTCCGGAAACTCTGAACCAGTAAATCGGTTGCAGGTGCCCGGGGTTTGACTAACATCACTTCATTTTTAAAAAGAATCGCCCACTTTGCGTACAAACCGCTAAAGGTATATCCTTACTCCCAATACATAGAAACTGCTTGCAACCGTCGTAAATCGTAGACAAGACGTAACGACAGAGCAACCTATGTTCGAGCTGCGAGTTGGGTTTTCTCTTTACCGTGGCTATGCCGATCACATTTTCACAGTTCGCCGGATACTTGAACAGCGATTTGTATCGGTGACTGATAGGTAGTCATTTTAAACAGCAGAGGGGCCTTCGATTCATTTGATAGCGTTGAACTCTGAAGCTGTCTGTCAAGGAAGGCTGTTTCTGCTACGTATGTCAATATCTAAGGGATAGACTTCTTGCCTGTTTAGGGATTATTACAGTTATAACCGACCCTCACTATCTCAAATGGAATGCGACAGGGTTGCCTAGCTTTCTCTCTCCTACTCCCCTCTATAGTAGGTAACATGCTAGAATGCGCCTAAAATAGACCGTGGGTATGATGGTGTGGAAACTTTCACAGATACTAAACCTTGGAACGCAAGGCATGCAGACAATATTGATCTAGCTTGTGAAGGCTCACAGGGAATCTAGAACGTCTTGGACAGATTTTAGTCTTCAGCTCATCGGTTTAGTTTTACATTTGCACTTTTTATACACAATGTTGATGTAAGATTGAAAAGATTTTGCGTCTGCTTTCAGAGAGTTATTGGAGGTAGTCAAGATGTTCAGATACCTTGGGATGTGTATGAACGTCGTTAGAACGTCAGTTGGGATAACAAATCGTGTGGTTAAAGCACGGATGGTGTTTACCAACGTACGCCATCTGTGGCGCCGGCGTGATCTCACCTTTTCAGTAAATGGCCCGATAAGCAGCTTTAATCATGGTAACGAAACTTTGGTCAGTTACGCGAAGAATTTCCACGAAGTATCCATTTTCCAACATTAATGTTTCCAAAGCATTAGCAGCTGGTGGCTTGTACATCCTGTCAGCACCGATGAAGTTCGCTGGATAAACCTTATCGACCTCTGTGTGTAATATTCCTGTCTCATGTTTTGACTTTTTGTGTGCATCCACTTGAACTTTTCTCCCTTTTTTCGATGTCTTCACCTTCTATCCCACACAACATTTTTTTAATTTGTTGTTCCACTTTTTCCGCTTGGCCAATCGTAGTTAATCTTTTTATGTACGTATAAAGTCACCTTTGGACGGACAGTTTTAGGCCTCCCAACCCTGAACACCAGGGGTAGTTACGACAACGGTAGATTTACTTCTCATTTATTCGGCTTCATTATCACTGAGCTACCTTGAGCTGCAAAGCTGATTACAATGTGTAGTCCATTGGTGACAAGCATGTTCGACTGAATATTTAGCAAAAGTTTTGTAACAGGGATGGAAGGTAGACATCCTTTACTACATACAGTAAAACAAGAGAACAGCGTAACAAGTTTCATTGTATGTGTTATGTATATATCCTTCTTTTGATTCTTCCTGCTCACTTTTATTTCGTGTCAGGCGGCGGTACACATCATTACTAACTTCTTTACGCATTTACTTTCGGTGACTGGTAAGACAAACCTCTGCACATTTTGATCGAATCAACAGCTTGTAGCTAGCGCTTCTAGAGACTAGTGTAGTTATGTCAGATGTTTGGTTGCTCACGTACGTTCTATGTATCAATAAGTACACGATCTAAGTTTTCCCAAGCACGTTCAGCCTTGTTAAGATCTAGTGAGCAGAATGACCAGAGGTGTGTGTGTGTGTGTTCAATAGATTTTTGTATCCACACCTACGTTTGTCGTACAGCGCTCGATCCTTGCGAAAGCCAATCGTCGATGGTAATTGCAATTTTATATACCTCTTAAGCTAGTTTGTTACTGTAGCTTACTAACCCAATGCACACTGTAATTTTGATGAGGTGTCAATGCGTGGATAATTTCACGCAGTTGAGGTCAAAGATAACTGAGTCAGCTGACAGCGCGCGCTGTTGTAAAATGTGTTGCTCTAACTACCGCATGTACTTATCGATCGGTTCTCTCAGTGGTGTTAACTCTTTGTTGACTTACACTATCACAATAGTGTGATATCTAACTCACTCATCTTACGATATGTCGTTCGCGACATATGGTCGAAAAACATTTGTTATCTCTCAAAAGCCTGATATAGTTTCGAGTGCATCCACTGCGCGCAGCAGTGCTCAGAATCAAACATCAATGTCTTATTCACTGCGCTCTCGGGTTAAGCAAGCCCCTCACTACCAGGTGAGTCAGACTCTTGAATCATTTCGTTTGAGTAGGGCCCCCAAGAAAACCCTGTGTCCTGTTGTCTCGCAAGTCAGATTTTTGAGTCAGAGACGGGATGAGTCCCTCAAGTCAACCTTCTTACGCGGCATAAACGATCGGAAAGTATCAAAAGTTATCGTTCCCCCGACAATGACATTATTCATCTAACACAACTTCCTCCTACTGTTTCACCCTTCTTGTCTTCTGCCTTTCATGTACCTTCGGGCGATAATTGTTTTCTGAGGCCAAGACAACTGGTGAACATTGATCTCTTCAATGTCCGCATCCTCTGACAAGTCGGTCAGTAAGCTGCTCTGGCTAGTACTGTCTCAAGTCTGTAGCTTTATGTGTGGAATGCGTGTCGGAGACGCGAGTCTACGATTCTAGCACGGTTATCCATTTGA
>LUCH01002653.1:37379-59399 GCA_013368495.1 Paragonimus heterotremus
TTCGCGTTCGCGTTCAGTAGGATTCAGTTATAACAGTTCGGAATCGTGGCCTTTTCACAAAGAAGATATCAATAAGCTTGCTGTGTTTGACCATCGTTGTCTTCGCCAATTGGCCCATATTAAGTGGACAGATTGCGTGAGCAATGTGGCCGTTCGCCGGCGCGTATTCCGGAATGCTGGGAATGCGCAATCAGTTGGTAAATTAATCACGTTGCACAGCTTGCGTTGGTTGGGTCACGTACTTTGTATGTCATCTGATCGTTTACCGTACCGGGCATTATATGCTGAGGTCACCGACAGTCAGTTGGAACCACATGGTGGTCAAGCAACAACGTGGTCACGAAATATGATGACCTTGACTGCTCCATTGAGCAGACTAGGTAGGTGTCGCCCGCCTGGCTGAGGTCCTCGTGATCACTCAAACGGCTGGTTAGAGACGCTATCCGAGATGGCGATGTGTCGTAGTCCATGGCGTACCTGTATCCATACCATTTCTAGTTCTTCCGCTTAGTCTTCTTTTGATAATGTTCAACCTTCTTAGTAACTTTTTCTTCCAGGATATTCCACGTCACTGTTGAGGTGAGCAGCGGCCCGAGCCACAGTATCTTTTGGTCAGGCTCATGGCTGTTATTATGATGATGATGTCGTTCGCGTAGAGCTTCAGCGATCTAGTTTTCTTCTTTGTTGCTGAAACGAGCAACCGCACTGCTGGTCGCTTCAGTCCTTCCATCAAACCGACCACTTGAGCACGATGACTCAGTCCTTATCGATGCGCATGGTGTACATCGTAGCAACGAGTTTTCCGCATGCTAGGTTTTCGTTTAGCTCAATGTCGATAGACGTGATATCGTCGTAATCGTTGCATATTTACAATTGCACATTTGTAAAATGTCACATCATGCTTAGAAGTGTGTCTACAAAGAAAAGATGAAGCAACAGTAGATTCAGTCACCTACCTTGTTCAACTGGGGAGGGTTTGGATAAGTAGTTCGCTACTTGGTTTCAGTCAAGACTGAAGTATAACCATGCTTGTGTTGTTGATGACAGAATTCCGGACAGTCTGTCTGTTTGTACATTACACATAATCCTCAGACATCCTCTAGGATGTTCCGGCTCACTGAGTTTTGAAACCTATCGTCTTGTTAAAGTTGTTAACGGAATATCTTGTATTTACGGATACTTTTACACACCTGGTGAGTATCCGTAAGTTGAGTTTCCGTTTATCTCTATCTATCGTTCTCCTTTAAAACTGGAGCGTCCCTCCTGCAACGGTTCTTTATGGTACAAAGGATGTGCGCACCTCCTCAGCTTAATTACAGTCAGACTGCTATTATTTCCGGGCTACACGCACTTTTCTATGATCATATGATACAGTTTACCTGAATCGTGATGAGAATCCTTACTCGTTGACACACACACACACACAAGTGTTGTTTGCGTGTTCTCTTCTCTTCACCTCATGAACTTTGTACACATCGAACCACATTTCTTTACCTGTTCTCTGCGTTTGATCCTTTCCTAGTCCTGACTACCTGCTGTTTGTGCATGTGCACTTTCGTTATTGTTAATGAGGGTTACAATAATTAAACGTGTTTAGCCGTCTCATTGTATCCTAATCTTTTCGCATGTCGTTTGAAAATACTACGTTGCTGATGTCTCCACAGAATTAGACTGGAGGAAATGTAACTACTACTGTTTTGCGAGAGATGGACGTTCAGCCTGCTTGCTATATGAATGACACGGCTTTTTGCAATATCATCATGTCTGTCGTGGTTCATTTGTCTTTTTTAACTGACAGACGTCGAAACAATTGGATGCGGTTAAACTTATCTACGCTGTGTGAAAATTTCTGGTTTTCGTTTTCGTTGCTCAACCTCTAAGCCTTCTTGTCTGCATGAAACCAAATTTAAAACATTCTAACCATCCTGATTCAGTTATTTGAGAATGATGGTATCTAACTTGAAAGAAGTGTGTGCGGAAATTGGGAATATAATTACCATCAGCGACTGTATGGTTCACTACTGATGACCTTTTCGATTCACATTGGATTGTTAGAACTGCTGTTGATGATGCTTTCTAAAAGCTCACACGCTACTTGTTCTTCTCTTAGTCTTGTCATTAACACGTCTGCTGGGCACAAACTGGTAATCTAGCTTGTTAAGTTTATTGAATTGTTGGATCAAAAGTGCCATGTTCGTAGATTATGACGAGTTCTTTTCTGGGCGCCGAGTATTGTGGATTTGCGGACGTTATTTACAAGCATTTCACCGCCTGATACAATGCAACCAAATTACAATCGGTTAGACATCTCATCTACCATGAACGTACTAAATCCTCGTTGACACTTCTGTAAACGACGCTTTTTTTTCACGTCCCCGAAATTCAGCTATTTAGAGGATATCCGTCAAAGCTGTTTCTGGTCAAATCGTCTCTGATCTGATTCTATTGCTACGTTGGACCGACGACATACCTCTGTAGATGTTTTACATAATATTTCAGGTAGAATTTGGTTCCGTACAAATCAGAGCGAAGGCAGGTTTTTAGTCTGCTTTTTCATAGTTTTATCTATCTAACAGATGTGGATGTTATTTTTTCTGTAGTGTGCTGTTACAAGATGCATTCCAGATACAAACATGCCACTTCACAAAATTTTATCATTAAGTTCACTGTATCATCCATTGCCTTATTATCAAATAGAGGAGGGTATTCGTATGACATAACATGATGATAGTTAGCAAAAAGTGGAACACGCCAGTCCTTGCTATTTGGTTTACGCTGTTCTGTGTTTGAAGCAGTTTTGCATCGTTATGGACAAATTTCTAATAGACACATGCACGTGGTACAACCGGACGAATATATAGGGTCACAATGAGCACCCCGTTCCCTGACATGAAGTTGGTTCAGCTAATTCGTGTCTGTTAATCACGAACTTGATTAGGTCATTGAAAATCTTAATGCTTGTGCTGTTTGAGTGTGTGTTCTCGAGCAAAGAGCGCTAAAGTGTGAATACATTAATAGTGTTGCCTGCCAGAAAAGTACCTGTTTAACTCAAATTGTTTTCAGTCTAGTCATTTGAGCTCATCTCATTCATACAACTTGTGTATGCTTTCTATTCCCGTTTCCTCCGTCTTAGTCTGTCTATTCAGTTGACCATGTTTATCGTTTTCAAGTCATTCTCAGTTATGTTGCCCATGTCTTCACCTGTGTGAACTGCGGCTAATCGATCGGTTCATTCATTATATTTATCATTTTGAGTCTCTGCGCCTGCATGAGTATGCTGATGCTGCTCATGATTGATACATTTTGTTTGGTGCTTGTCGTGTACGTTTTTCCGTCTCTTTTTGTCATTGTTTGTGTATCCTTTATTGTGGCCTTTTCTTTCATACTTTCGGTAACATCGGTTCGGCCGTTGGTATCTCATGTGTTTCATTCATTCGTGTGTCAGTGTGTAACATGTTAAGTATCTCTACTGGGTGATTCTGATCAGGGCGCTCAGTACGATTTGCTCTGTGCTGACTAGAGCGGTTTTGCTGATGCACGTAGTAACTTTTCCGCAATGCGAACTCACTGATTTCTATTTATGGGTGATACACGCCGCATGAATTTAATCAGATTTGTTATTATTTAAGAACACAATTTTTTAAACTTACCATCATTTTTGCATTTTAGTCTAAAAATCCTTACTCTGTAGCAGGAATTACAGTTGCAGTCGTTCTCAGTGCACTTTTAAGTGTGAATAGTTTAGCACCTCCGTGACTGTCTCAAAACAATGTCGTTCAAACTCCGCTCTGTCTGTCTGTTAAGGGAAAACAAGCAGTGACGTACGGTGAGTATGTGGCCCGGAGTCGGACAACCATGCCCGGTGGTCTTACTCAGAGGTGGGCATGTAATTATTATGTAATTGTTAAGTGGAATGGTTGCTGTGTTAATTTGCAAGTGAATCTCTAGTGCCATTGCGGTGAAGGTTCTGGAAACATTATGTTTCGCTCTGTAGTTATATCCGACGTTCGAGGTTCTAAGTGACCCGATAACTTTGTGCGCTTATGCATGGATACTTGTGCATGTGGTCGTGTACGTGTTGTATTACATGTCTGGTTTTTCACTTGCTTTCAAACGTTTTTAAATCTTTAGTCTGTGTGAATATCAAGGAAAATCGCCGTCGCAAATCCACCAGCAAAGTTGTTCATTTTGAACAGAAGTTCGTATGGTTTTCATTCCGTTCATTCCTAACATTTCGCCCCAACCACCTCGAGCCTCGTTCGCTTGGATGCACGTGATCATCACGGTGGTGATCAATATTGTGACCGCGCTTCACGGGCTGTCTGCCACTGCGCATCGTTCAATCTCGGATATCCATATATAATTGCCTCTCGTCCATCCGTGCACTGCACCTCGCACGCGCACTCTTCTGCTTGTTCGCCAACTGATTGTGGGCTTGGGACTGTCCACATGTCACATGCATGTTTGCCATTCAGGCTTGTTTTGTGCTATGGTCAGCTGACCGATGTTGGACTTTTAGGTGTTTGGGCTTTAAGTCGGACTCCCACACCACTACCGGTGGTTCTACCTGATCACCCGTTTGTGTGGACTAGATTGTTTGTTATATTTCGATTATCGTGTTTAAGATTAGTTTTAACAACTGGCGGATTGGTAACTGTGATCACGTTTTGCCTTACTAACAGCCCTACTCATTGACAGAGTTTTGTGTTGGTACGGTGCTGGTGATCCGTACATTCTTTTCTTGTTTGAATCAGATTGTCTAAAAAGTCATGCGTAGAATAGGATAGAGTGATGTTGCCTCTCGTGTGAATTTCGTGAGAGGCTTATCAAATTGAAATACCTCATATGATCATGCGATCCAGTTAACGCCGTATACACGTTGGTTCCCCGTTAATCAGGCCGGATTGAAACTAGGGTTGGGATATGAGCTCTGAATTTATTATGGTCATGATGCCACCTCAATCTGTATAGAATTCTTGATGAATCTTTTCGACCAAACTGTAGATTAGCAGTTCAAGTTTATCGGTCCAGTGACCCTGACGAATTCTTTTGCTGTTGGTTTTTTTCTGATTAGTCGCCAACTCTGACGTGAATGTAAGGCTTCGGACTGAACACAACTCAGACTTTTTCAGTAGTTCCGGTAAAATCAGTGATTTGAACCCTATTGACATGTGTGGGTCAGGGATCTAGTTACTGGAGTTTCGTGGGACATCTACAGGTAACCTGAACTGTGATGGTATGAGTTTTCGAATGTGACGATTCATGTGTTTCGTTTTTGGAGCCCATGGAGCATACTGCGTCACACTGATTGGATGCTGTCATGTTGTTCAGGCTGCGACAGATGCCTTTAATCAAGGATGCTTGTTTGGAACCGGTATCATCTTCATTGAACTGTGCAGTTTAATGATGTTGTCTTATTGTTTAGGTCACTCCGTTTTTTTTAACTACGGATCAATGATGTGTTCGATTTTCTGTTTTGGATGTGTGAGCCCGGTCATCCGTTCCTTCAACCTGTTGACTTTTCGAAAATGTTGTCTACCTGTGGGGAGATTTTACGCGTCACCTCCGTTATTTTATTTTTCTTGGGACCGCCGCACTCGAACGTGAATGTTCTGTCGTGTGGTATTGAATTCCAGAGCCCGGCTTCACTGTAAACGCTGGCCAACCAACAAATATCATCCCTGGTCGGTAGAAAGTTTGGTGTTGCAAAATTGTACGAGTGAAATACACAAGTTTTAAGTCATCATGTCATTGGAACACAATTGTCTGGAGTGACCTGGTGGAATGACTGGAGTTGTTTTCTTCATGAAAAGCCCTTTGGCTCCAAAACTGAGAATTTCCATTGCTAATGGGTAGTTTGGTTGACTTTATAATCGTGAAGAGACGAAACCTTGAAAAACCAGAGCTTCGGCAGGATTCGGATAGGCGACAGGAGCAACATGTCTAGACGTGGCAAACGCTCTGTTAAATGAGCTACGAAGCTATGCAGGGTGCTGGGAAATTTCATAGTTGGACTGTATTACCCACCTATTGCGAACGTTGCACTGAAATCATCAGTGGTTTGTTTCCAACACCGCATGCACAGGTTGTATAATGGTCCATTTGCCTTACTGATCGCTTTCATATTTGATGTTCATATTCTCTTTTATTCAAGTTTGTTCATGTAATTATGTACCTTTGTGCCTATACATAAAACCAGTAGATGCCACTCAAAACCTTTCCTGACTTTCTGTCGTGTCCATTCAGCTTTATCCTACTGTACTTGGTAAACAAATTTGTTCTTCTTTATCCAGTTTCCTATGATTCAATCACCTCTCTTATGGGTTCTCATTCTGCATATCTAGATCTCATTGAAGGACGGTTATGTGCCTAAAACAAAGACCAAAACGCGAGCAACCAAAATCATTGGTAGTCAGGCCCCTTCCGCTGCTTCTCAACAATCTTCACAACAGCATAAGCAGCCATCGGTTGCTTCCCATAAAAACTCTGCTGCTAGTCAGTCGCATGCTTCTAACCCAACTCCGGAACCGCGTCAACGAGTTTCAGCTGCCAATGCCGTACCGTCAAGAGAGTCGGGGATTTCACATACCACAAAGGAACAGGTGGTAAGTAGTTGTTACTCATGAAACTACTGCTGTTTCTTGTGAAGGGCAGATCTTTTTAAGGGGTAGTCAACCTTATTTTTTCCTGGTCTTTTAACTGCCCTTCTCGGTTTCGAATGGTTTTTAAATTGTTTTTCTTTTACATTAGTGGACAACTTTCATATGGTCATATCGGGTATTAGTTGAACTTGGCTCAGGTTTCAGACTTTCCACTGCATCTGTGTGTAAATTATCCTACTTCCTGCGGATATTTAATCTTTTATCAACTTTGTGAGCGTTTCCTTTGAAGATGACCATTGTTTACCTGTGGTTTTCCCGGCCTAGTAATAAATCAGTCGATATTGTGGCTGACTGAACGTTCTGTGAGACTAACAGTTTTTTATTCCAATGTCCAAGGTGATAGTTCTGAGGGAGTCATCTTCATGTCGACACAGCTGGGGAGTACACATTGATTAGAATTTAAGATAAACCTGTTTCAACCGGTCATCAGGAAAACATTCAAGACATTAGTAACATGGTCTGGACAGTTTGACAGCTTTGTGATTTGAAGGGTGGAGGTCAAAGAAGTTTATGAGTGCTTACCACAATGCAACAGTAGTTGATGTCATCTGCTGGTGATTGTTTCAGCCATGATGATGTGTTAGTCTTGACTAACATCCTGGCGCTCTGTATATTAACTCTTGTAATCACTGTCTCTGCAGTGTTCGGCAGCTGTCCTGCCCATCGATTATCTTACTATACACCTCAGTCACGCTAGGTAATGTTTGCAAGAATGCTTTGTCATTTCACTCACTGTATTCCACTGCACAGCAACGGAACTGAGAATATACGCATGTTTGTGATTTGTAAACCTATCATCACTTTGGAAGATAGCATATGGTTACTCAAGGTTCAGGATCACATTGTGACGTTTTAGTTTACAAGTGCTCCACATCTTGAGCTGTTCATTCATGTTACCGTCCCATGTCGGATAATGGATATCCATTCGATAAAAGTAGTCTAACAAAGTACATCAAAATGGTTCGTAGGTTTCGTTTGTTATGAATTCCGGACGCATTATTTTAAGTGTTCAATTCTTGTTCTGTCTACATATCAGAATTACCCTACTCTGTCCCTATGAAACCCTTCACAAACGTAACCACCTCAATTGTAGTTCAATGTAGTAACAACTTAGCCTCTTGACTAGCAGGCACAACTCATTCAGCGTCGACGTATGTTTAATCTAAAGCTTCTTACCATAGTCTGCTTTAACGATGTCGTCAGTTGATTTATTCAAGCCCACGCTTATTGTACACATTCAGGGCATCCAGCGGACACTTCAAATAGCGTAGGCATCAGAAACATTTCGACTGACTACAGCTACATTCAGTCTTTCACTGCTGGAGCTAATTAGCTGTTTGTCTCTTATACGCTTGATAAGACGCGACCTTCTTTTTTGCAACTACACTGTGGAGGTTGCTGACTTCGCCTGGCCTTTTTATCTTACACTCTTCAGTTTTTATCTACCTTCTCCTCAACAGTACAACGTGGATCCTCATATATATACGCTAATTTTGCCTCTTCTAACGTGTGCATTTCCATTAAATCCCCCGAAACATTAGTGTGAGAAGAGCTATCTTTAGTGCTTTGTGATGCCTGCGACTTGAAAAGTTCGCTACCAGATCGCTCTTGAAAGACAGAGGAATAAAAACATTTATCTTTTCTGTGTGGAAGGTTCGGTGGTCCGTGTATCAGTTTCTGGGTATTTATTTTATCTGAGGGCGTTATCAGTATGACAAGCTCCTGTTCTTCTGTGCTTTTTGAACGGTCGTCCACTTAATTTATCCAGTCTCATGCACTAGGTTGCTCTTTTATTACAGAAACAGGAGTCGATGGAGATTGCTATGTTGTGCTGTTCACACTGTTTTCCCTTGAATTTATCACCTCAGTCTGGTTGTTCGTTTGAATCAGCATCTAGAATATGAATTGGGTTATTTGTACTAACTTTCTGCCTCCTCTTCTATTGTATTCTTTGCAATACCATTATTTTTGCCTCAAAGCTAATAAAATGGACTATGATGATTAGCTGTCCCATCCGAGATTTTTTGTGCACCTGCTTCGTTTGCTTCATGGCATTGCCCTAGGCTTATCTTCTACTGGAGCGTAGCCGACTGCAAACACTGTTTCTCTCTTCTGCTTCACAACACATATCCCACTGATATGTATATAAAATGTAGATGTTTCAAGTCGTCTGGTCCACAACGGATAAAATGTGATATCACTGTAGATACATCTCAGTGTCAACTTTTCCATACTACGATACCAAATAATTGTTCTATCGTCATACTGCCCTTTCCAGTCGTCCCCAGGGTCTGAAAACCTGAAACTGCGGGTCAATCTGGGGCCGTATCTGTCTACAATTTTGGTGGCCAAATATATGGTGGTGACTGTTAGCCTCAGAGACAAGCCACGTAACAGTGTAGTTACTAAGGTAAATGCACCAACTTCTGTGTAGAAATACTTACGACCCTGCGCCTCCGCGGTTGATTTAAGTTGTTGACTAGCTTTTTAAGAGAGACTGATGATCTGTTTTGCATCTACACCCATAATTATCATAAAATTAGATCCAGGTTTTATTGTATTTGTGTTCCTCATAGTTCAGCAACTTCAATGCAGTTTATCGGCCCTAGAATCCCAGGTTAGTGCTCTGGCATTCCTGTGTAGATTTCTACATCTTGCTGATGTGTTCTTTAGTGTGCCGAATATAGTAGATGATGTTTTGTGCAAAAACTGGAGAATTAACTTAAACGTGTCACTGTCAGGATTGAGTTCAGACACTGGCAGTTATCACTCTTGGACTGATACTTTGTAGTGCTGTCAAATAACAATTCCGTACCAATGAACTGACATAGACAACTTACCAAACTGTTGCTGGATCATCGAAGCATGACACAGTGTCATGATTTAGCTAGTGTATCGCTCTCGTTAGAAGGAAGATTACTGACATAACCAGTTCTTTTTCAGTATCTTTTAATAATACTTTGGCAAAGGCGTATTAATGTACATCCTGTTTCTAAGCTCCACCAGTGAGCTAATAAGTGTATGTGGAATTTGTTGAAATACTTGTGGGAATATCTTTTCTATAGTACTTGGAACTACTTCTACTCGAACCTCCCGCGTAATCAGCAAGAAAGAGACTTGGGACAGATTGTGGTACACAGTTATTGTTCATACCACATCAACACTCACAGAACGAGTTGCTTTAGGTTATCATAGAGATTACTGGCTGATGCTAATCGCCTACCTGAAGTCGCAAACTACAGTCTGATTGGTTCGATAGTGGAAAAAACTGAACGGACAGGTCATGTGACATTGTGGTTGTCCATCCTATTTTGATGTTACATCGTCTTACGACGTCCGCTTGTTTCATTGTTAGATTAGTGATTCTGTCTCCGTCTGAACTACTCTTAGATTCTGTGACTGCGTCTTGTAAACAAGCGCAATATTTATCTGCTGCAGTAGTCGTGCTTTCTTCATCCATTTGTTCACAAGTGTTCTTGGTCTCCGCAAACCTTATACCGTACTAGGCGAGCAGTTTCTTTTGCAAGTTAGCACTATGGATCCGGATTGTCAAATGATCCTATAGCCACAGCGAGCTGCTTACTGTTTTGATTGTATGCTGAAATCACGAATCCTGGTACTTACTAATCGTTCTGGTGAATCACTTCACACACACTATAGCCTGAAAATTCCTCGGCTCATCGACTGACGAGGTGGATGAATCTTTCGATTAGGTCGAATTTTCCATCAACTACTGTAGCTCACAAGCACCAACAGTAGAAGCGATTATTGATCGTTTGCCTTTTGTCACCACCTTGAATAGAGTTGTTTTGAGTCTCCGGTGACATGCAGGTTAGACTTATTTCTTTGTGAATTTATTGGTTATTACTTTCTGAAATAAAAATGATTGTTGCAATGTCCCAAATCTCAGCTAAATTTTGGTGAACGCAAGTTAACTGTTTTCTAACTTAGAAGATGTAGACCTAATCTCTCCTAGGTCCTTCAAATGGTTCCATTTTCTGCCACTAGTTGTGCAACGATCTATCTATTCAAATGACTTACATGTTCACTGTTTACCTCTAGTTTGGACTGTTTCACAGGAACTGGGCTATTCTGTCTGGTTGGCGTGTAAGACAAGAAGCTCCCATTAACTATCTCCATTACCGAGTGGCTGCATCTCCAAAATGCACTAATACCGGTGAAGTTCTATTCACAGCTGTTTACGGACTTCAGTGTTTTTCGGCCATCACTTGTGGGATTTTCTGAGTTAAGTAGCATAAATTAATGTTGCAATGGTTTACTCGTTTTACTTTTCCAAATGATGGTGATTGCCGCAAGCCAAGCAACGCCCGTAGATCGTCAATGTCTGTGAGCGCGGCAGGTAGTAGGTTGTGGGGCGGAATCGCCTTGTTTATTGATTGGATTCATCTTTGACTACTTCCTGTCCCGCAGTCAGTTGTAGCGTAGGCGTTATGAAGAACAGACAGTGCTTGTTTGTACGGTGTCTTCTAGATATGATGGAAAATGTCACCACGTTGGCTATTAACTGGGTTTGTTCACGAAACATGGCTACAACTCGTTTACTTAATACAGCCCCAATATCACTTAAATCTACCGCTAATACCTTCAACTCGTCGCGTATAAACACAATTCTTGAGCAAATGTTTAGACCTCTTTGAAAGTTGAGTGCTAATATCGAGGTCTTCATTTCAAGTTTTGAATTGACGGTATGTTAGTAGAATGAGATTTTACTGCACTGTCAGGTGAGGTCTGTTTGTCTGCAAGGACAAGCTAACGCTTGATCGCTCATTTACAGTTACTTTCAAAGTGACTTATATAAACAAATTTTGGGATAGAATGTTGACATCAGGGGTAACCGAATGCTGTGAACCGTTAGTGTGTTGGAGATAAAGTCCGAACTTAATTTTAAGGAAACCGTTACAGTTTTTCTTGAATGGAAGAGAAATGTTAGTTCAACGGCAGTCTTCAGCAAAATTCTTACTCATTTGTTTAAAACTATTAAGTTGGTAGTTTACTCCGTAAAAATGCTTGTTTCAGTGTCGGGTGAAGGGTGTACATTCTCATTGCCACCATTTTCCAAAGAGTCTGAGACTTACTCCGGAGAACTCGTTTCTGCTATCAAAAAGAATCTATCCCGAAGTTGACGGACGTTGGATGTACGACGGTTTTATAAAACTAATTAGTGTTCCTTCCTTCGAGTTGACTATTCTTCTGTTGCAGCGTTTTATTTATAAACGGATTATTTGTCTCAAAAGCATGCCAAAAACATTCGGGACTAACGGATCGCAGACGGCGATCGTTATTTTCGGTAACCCATATGTTTGGCACGGACCTACTTTCCGTAACTGTAACACTTCCTTATATACCGAAATCGCCACTTCTGGTTGTTCCACAGACTAACAGGCATCCACTATGGTCCTAAGAAACTGTTTGGGGTTGCTTTTGTTGGCAGTATTCTGATTGGTGAGTTTCTGGACAATTCGGGTGTAGTTCGTATCTTCGATTCTTCCTTGTACCTGTTGTTGCTGAGATCTACGAAGATCGAAGCAGCTGTTCGTCATTTTGTAAATAACCGTTAACACTGACTAATTGTTTCTTTGTTGAGTTGGCTTGAAGCTGAGTAACTTCTACCTCTTCGTTTTATCGTGGTTTGTTGGTTAACCGATAACATTCCTCTTTGTACATCTGTTCTCTGCACTTTCTGCGTATATCGCTCACGTTGGTTTTTATGTAAGTGTTCAACACTGGAACCTTGCTGTCATCTGACCTCTACTGTGATGTTAGGGATCTCATGCGGCTCATAAAACTTTTTATTCATAGAATTTCCTGTGCTGTGAAGGTCCGTGAAGAACTTTCGTTATGCACGATCGATTAACGGTTGTTTTTTTGGACTAACTTTTTACTTCGACCAAAAATGTACCGTTGACCTTTTGTGTAGTATATAGAACAGCACAACTTAATTCGTTACTTATGAGGTCACTCATGTTTGTCAGGAACTAGAGTGTGTGCAACCTCACGTGCGATTAGTCGTTGCACATAAGTCTTTTTTTATTTGTCACCTAATTCGGGCCATGTTACCATAGACTGAGTTCTCTGTTTGCCATCTCTGCACAGGTTGTTGAATTACATTTAAACTACACATTTTAGGTAAATACTGGGCGGTATTTCACTTGTGTATTCTCAACGCTATGAGAAACGCATACAGCGTTCAAGTGAATCGAATTCCGAACAGTCTTATCATTTTGTGATGTTTGCTATGTCGCTCATTTCAAATGTATTCTTGGTCTTGTCGACTTCTTAATGTCTCAGTAATGAGAATGTCCATGTTGTTTGTCATACGCTCGCAACCGTTTCTATCCTCATCAAATTAATCTAAAAAGAGTTGAGACCAAGCGTGGAATATAGACTTGCGATTGGGCACCTGCAAACCACAAGCCTTACTTCTTTGTCACTGGGTTTTTCAAATCTTGCATCACTGGATTTATGTTTCATCGCAATCGTCTTTGCCATATCGCAGACCGAAGCCTCAGAGCAGCAACTTTCAGTTTGGAGAACGTGGTTTTTTTCATTCTACCACAAGTTGCATTTGGCCGTTGTTGTTTGTTCTGTGTGATAGCTTTATGTTGTCTTCCTCCCAACACTGTATTAGATTACTGTGTTTCCTGCATGTGTTCTGTGGCTGGACGACATTTCTCAAAATATGCTGCATTGGTATTATACTACTGATATCTTTCAAGTAACCGGTTTCGTATAACATGCCATTGCTGACGTCGTGTAGTCTGATTTCTCACTCAACCATGAAACGAATTTCACGTTTCGATCACTTTACAAGTACTCATTTACAAACTGGGCCGCTGTATCTTCCATGCATATCTACTAAGCATTCTATTATCAAGATAAGTCTGCAAACGAATTAGTTAATGCAATGTTATTCGACCTATTCCATGCTGGAGTTTGCTGCATTGTTACCAGTGTTTCAACCTATCGTAGGCACTTTTAAAGGTACATCGATATCTGTCATAATGTAAATCTTATAACTTTACGTATATTTGTACAGAATGCCATATGTTGATAAAAGGACAAAATAACAAACAGGCTCATTTTCTGTACTTCCTCGTCAGACCATCTATGGCATATGTTTAAAGATTCATTTTATGAATTTGCGAAGAAAACATTTGGAGTTACGAAAGCTGATGTAGTTGATAGGTTTGTATAGTCGTATATCTCAATTGCTAGATAGCGAATTACACTCGGATCGTGCACTTAGGATTCAGTAAAAGTGAGCCAACCCGAATAGTGCAATTCGAAGACCAAGTGAATAGACTAGCTGTTAAACAAATCAAAGTAGCGTAGGAGGTATTCCGAGTATTACTGCAGTTATGGGTTGCAAATGTAGATCATAGTCTGACAGGAGGTCGTTTTCCATCGTTAATATCAGTACGCAGGTGGATCACCTGATGCATCGATTGAGTTCCTGTTTTGGTGTCGCCTTCACTTGACTGGTTTCAGCACTTTCGTGTTTTGGTTCTTACAGTTACTTACGTAGTCCTTTCTGCAGGTGTAGGGTCATGTCGTATCCCATGAATATCTACTTCGTATCGATTTTATTGATGAGTTAATTGCTTTTATTGTCTGACACTGACATTTTGTGGTCATTTTGTTAGGTAAAAATAACTATATTACAGTTGCATGCATTATGTGGGGATGCAGTTGAAGTGGATAAGCGGAGACATTGTAGAGCCCAAAACTGTTTACCTCTGTGTTTCCTTTATGCAGATTGATCATGAGGACATTCAAGTAAGGTTTAAGGGTGCTAAAAACCGCAATTTATTTCTGTAATGCTTTATTTTTGAATTCTTTCGTATTTATTGAGAACGTCATCTTTTGACTTACACGTTGATATGCATTTTGTTTCTTTACTATCTGCTATGTTGTCGGCGCTTAAAAGCGTTTACCTTTTATCTGGTCTATTTTAACGAAACGGAACTTTTAACGATGCATGAACAAGTCACATAACTTAATCCATGTCTTGGCGAAATTGGAACTTTAGAGTTTGTGCAGTCACACAAATTCCATTTTTTCTAAAAATGTTTGTTGTGACGACATAAAATGGCAATAACCGGAGGTCGAATAAGAGAGCCGCTCGAAACTGGCGAATCATGGGATCGGATACTGCTTCTGACTGACTTTCAACACGGTGTCGATAAGTTGTGGTCATTCCATTATGCTCATCTGTCACGTTGACCTTCAAAACTCCGCAAAGTTTTGTGATAAATTATGTTGAAGGATGGGTTAATTTGAAGTACTTAATAATGTCTATTTTCAAGACACACGCTTGTTCGATTTCATCTTTGTTTGGACTCATCAGAGAGTATAGATCGGCTGACCAAAGTTCGATTCCGCAACCCTAATTTTTTATCCACTCGGCCGCCAGTCGTATGAGCATCGTTTATGGCAGGACGATCGATAGAATTGTTGTGTTGTGCGTTTACGCCGCGTCTCCAAGAATCAACCCAGACTAACTCACACTGTGAGTTTGTAATGACTGCCGCTGCATGGTCACGAATTGGTTATTGTTATACTATATGAAGTTCACCTTCAACTTGATGCTCAGCAATCCTGGTTTGAATTCTTCGGGTGGAGATATGGTATGAACGAAGTTCGAACCGATACCCCTACACAAGCAACTGGTGACTAAAAGAATAGGTGTTGCGACTGTTAACCGGAGAAGTTGCCAATTCGAAGCTCTTTCAGATTGTTTTTACCTGAGGAGTCCATACAAGAACGAAACCGGCCTTAGACTATCAGTTTTAGAGTAAACATCATTCCAAAATACAACCACCATTTCTAGCTGAACTATGCCTATCCCCACTAGTGAGATATAAGTGAATCAGTGTGCTAACTGTTCATTGCTATGATTTTGGTATTTAATTGGTGCATACTGAATTAGTAGGTGTTGGCGTCCCGCTTAGGAAGCTAACGAGGTGATAGGCTGAAGAAGTTTTAGGTGCAAATTTTACTAACGTAGGTCAAAGACAGGATGCTATCGATGTTGTTATGACTGCTTCATTTATACATACTGATGGTGATTCTGTTGTGCATTCGGAATCGAGTAACTGCATTGATTAAAAACTATGCCCCATTGTTTATGTCTATGACGATGTTACACGACAGATTTCACTCCGGGTTAGACTCACCGAATTCATCTAGTGCAAAGAAAAGGTTGCGGAAATTTGTGACGGCCTATTTACACCTGGGTTCATGGCCGTCATTTTACAAACATCTTGCCGATTGTACAACTGTCAGCAATGCAAACCTCACCACAATCGCCTACAACAAAGCGCGTCGGACATGATCAGATGAAACTAGTAGTAAATTCGTGGTTTGATTCCAGCATTGTTACTTTCACGGGAATCTTGTTTACAGTTCAGATGATTTCGATCGAACCAATGTACTGTTTCATCAGCATCACTGATCGCACGATAGCTTCAATACTTGTTTGCTTATTATATTGTTGAAGAGATACAGCAGATGGTTGAACGTTGAAGTGATTTAAATAAATTATTCTCATGTTGCGGGTCTGGCAGTCTCGTTGTTATTGATTGGAAGTTACTCGGCAACGATGGCGATGGTGGAGGGCATTTTTGGATCGTTGATGGATGCACAAGCTTTTTTGTCTTCTAGAGTGTTTAGATTTGATCCCTGATCGCACACTGTTTGATGATTTGAAACCAGCGAGATACGTCAATATTTTTACTTACGTTTGGGTTAATTTGACGTTTGATCACCTGCACTCGGGGTTACACGTGGTGATATTGTTTGTTACTTCGCATCGTAGATCTACAATCCTCCCATTTTACTAACGCGGTATTGCCTTGTTCAATTTGACCATCAATCTCACTAAATAGGAACCTTGTGTTGTTGACACTATGTTAGCTATAGTTTCGGAGCACTGCGTACCGTTCGACATACACAACAATCATGGTTTTGTTGACCAGTCGATTTAATTGTCAGGTGGTGTTTCCAGTTGGCCAGCTATTTCATCTGTTTGTACTTTCGAACATCTCTCACATTCGAATTGTTTACATTCTTATCTTTCACCCGTTTTGCGTCAATAGTACGATGAAGTGCTTTCAGGTGCACGTGAGATCAGCTGACTATCACATCACTTCATATGCATCACTGTATTTACCGTGTAGCCGTGTACACAATTGGGACAACTAGTTGGAACATGGATTTTCATTCCATCATCTGATAGTTCGCACTGCTGGACAGCAATATCTACGGTAGAATGTAGTTATCGTCTGTGCTGATAACTACAACATTGTTTTGAGCAGTATACCGTGATATACTTCTGTTCTCAGGTTGATCAAATTCCATCTCTAAGAGTGCTGCTAATTGGTGTTGATTTATTCTGTCGACCTTTCTGTCCGAGATTATCTCAGAGATGCCCAACAGAACTGAGTATAATAGGATATGGGATTAACATAGCAGAAAATCCCTTTACCAGGTGATGTCGATAAGCAGGGACATTATCGTGTTAATATATCTAATTACCATCCAATTTTAGTTCAGATTGAACCTAAGAACTATTTTTCAAACGTCACCTTCAAAGTCGTATTGGTTTCTGGCACTCCTTTGTATCATCCCTGGTTAGTTAGTTTACTATTGCCCGATTTGTGCCCTATGTTTGCTACTGTTATTAACCCGGATCACTAAACTAGCATCCCTGATGGAATAAACCAACAGTTTCCCTCAGAAGAGCAGGCTTATTAGATATTGCATACGGATATCCGGTTGGTTCACTTGTCTTGACAGTTTGTTCTCCGTGTACTGTGCGTCATTTCTTTACTATAGTGTAATATAGTTTGAACACGAACATAATTCCTTAGTCCTACAGCTAATCAAATTGTCTTGTTTTGTTGACCTGCGGTTCGATAAGATCCCAGCACTGTTGAATGCATTTGCGGTTCGATGGCTGAAAAGGCCGTGATTGAAATTCAGTATCTTTTGCTCGCGGTAGGTCAGTGATAGTAATGCTAGATACGGTTGCAGTTTTCAGCCCGACTGCACCTGTCTAGGGAATGGGTTGCCCGTTAATGTCCAATCCGTATGCAGCCTTGTTTTTAACCTAGCAACAAGTACCTGATGGTGTAAAAGTTGGACACCTGCCTTTTACCTTAAATCTTTTTACCGAGTGATATCAGTAAGCAGGAAACTACATTCATTGATGTGGTTTTTCAACAGTTACGAACAATATTTTTTTCACTCGAGCTGAACCGTTGCTCAAGAGAGAGAGCGAGATTTCGCTCTATCCACTTTACTTGTTCGACCAATTAACGATTCGCAGAAGAGATGAGAGATGTTTCTGCAGGAGAATATGCCAGGTTGATACTACTTTTACCGTTTATTACTCTTCAAAATCAAATCCGGCCTCCATATCTACTCAAAATTCCTTGTCACTATATGTGAGTGTTTGAAGCCTCATTTAACAACGTACATTCGATGAAAATGAACTATTCGGTTTGTTGCTGATCAAGCGGTCATGATTTCTGATTGCTTCGGTTCATCTTCCTGCTCTCAGTACACCGTGTTGTGGAAACTCTTATAGGCTCCACGATTCAAAGGTATCTACTTTCGTTCCTAATTGCAGTCTGCCGATTGATACCACACGAAGTAAACTTGTGTCTTACACTCTGATCAAAGTCATGCGACGTAGATTAGTGCAGTTACCTTGTTAGTCCTGTCCCACCGGTGTATAGTAAAACAAGGATTACGCGGGTCTTTCATATATGTAGAAAGTAATAAAAAGGCATTGTTGTGTTGCAATTACTAAATCTAACCTCGCACAGCAGTTAAATTTTGATCCTACTTGGGAAGATTTCTCCAGGCCCGTTTGTTATCCTTCAGTCCAACGAGTCTATAGCTTATTTTTCTGTTTATACGTATGAATGTTTTCGATTTTATTCTATAGTTTTAAAACTCCTACTGATTCAGTTTTATTTATGTTTTGTAATTTTTAGCCTGATGTGCTGGCTGTTTTGGTAGTTTAACTATTCACGTCACGAATCGCCGTGACAGCGGTTCTGACGCGAATGCCCACTAACCTCGTGTTCACTAAACTTTCTCAGTTCAATGTCTCTTATGATTTTCTGGTTTGACTCATATTTGGCGTTAATTCGCATTGCTTTTCTGTTGCTGTATGCGACTGCTGCAGATGTATGGGTGATATTGTGGAATGTGCAGTTAGTCTCGTTGATGTGAACGTCAAAAAGTATATATAATACGTTTGAATGGCCTGATGTTGCTCAGCTTGCAAGTGTCTTTTTTTTTTCTAGAAACTAGGAGGTTGCTATGTTGGAGTAACATGTAGGATTCCTCGGGGATCGCCTGCACAATCGTCGGGTCGCAAGTTCTTTTATTCTACAGTGGCATACTGTCTACCCTTGATGAGCATTTTGTTAAATCGGTACACAGTGGTACAGAAAAAGAGCAAGTCGCATAACTAGGTCAAGGGTTTGCTTATTGATCATAAGCAAGTGAACTTATCAGAATGCGAGAAAGCGTTGATCAGTGAACCACTGAGCAGTGGGTCGACTCCTCGGGATTTGTTATACTTGATTACTCCGAATACCTCTGGAATTTGTATTTGGACTCGAACCTCCCGGGTAACCGTTACGGGAAAGATCTAGGGCTAACGTCAGTAAACAGCCATTGTTCTTGCCACAAACATGAACATATAACGTTGTATCATTATTATAAAATCCAGAGTTTATCATTGATTGGCATCATTCGCGAGTGTTAACCGTCAAACTGTAATCTGTTGAGTTCAGCATTGACCAAAGAACGAGATGAATAGGTTAAGGTGTGACAGTGAAATTATTAAGTCCTAAAACGGCGTTGGATTAGTAGGATTCTCTTTTTCATCATAACGCACCTGTTTAACATTCGTTCAGTGGAACTGCAAAACATGGGAACGACTTGAGTCGTATGTTTTAGTTCTTTGGCATATTAACTTACTTTATCGTCATGAATAAATCTCCTGTACCATCTTCTTTATATATCGAGGACCAATGATTCGTCTATTTTTGTACGTCCGTGAATATCATTTGATAGGTGCGCACTAGTTTGCATATCGATGCTTTGTCGATGTTACCAACACCCGCCGATTTAATCTACCTGAGTGCATTTTCGTTAGTTGCCTCCAATTTTGGGCTCTTTTTCATTAGCCTGATTGCCAAGCAGTATAACAACATTGGATTGTTTATCCGTTGGAAACCGGTTGCCAACGCACCGGCTCATGCACCCTTGGGAAGATGTCTAGTCAGACAAGGTGATGGTGGATGCATTCTCCAAGAGGTATATGTGAAAACCATCTTACGGAAGGTTCACAGTTGGATTTTTCCGATTATCCTGAGTAGCATTCAATGACCTGTTAGTCTGAGCGGGCTTAGCTACCAGCTTCTGTAACCTTATTCTCGCTTTGAGAACAAACTGAAATGGGTTTCTGAATACCAATCGACAGGTCGTTATGGTGTCATGTTTATCTGAAACTGTTTGGGCGCTTTTCTGTCCGTTAACTTGGACAACCTCTGACTTTAAAATCAGTGCAATTTTATTCAGTCTAACCAACTTTACTCTCGTAGCACAAACGTTTTTATGTTTTTTTTTTAAAAAATATGTTTTTGATAATTCCGCTAAACAATTATCCTAAATGCCACAGTTGTTATCTAATCAAATCTGGCGTTTTGAAAACGTGTGTACTGGAACTTGAGTATGCTCTTTTAAGTAGATCAATGTTTCTGGTTGTTACGGATAAAGTTCTATTCCCTACAGAGTGGAGTTATCATTTTAAACTGTTAAATCAACTGAAGGTGCGGATTATACGTTCTATTAGTCCAGTGTTATATATATATATATATCCTAAAATGGACTGAAGACAGAAACTTGTATGTAAATACATATAGTGATAGAAAACGTGGTTCTACAATGGCTACAATAAACAAGTCTGATAAGCAAGCGCTGGGGATCAAGTAAAGCACAGCGGAAACACATGGTAAATTGTCCGATCAGTGCTGGTGTGTAACGCGTTAATATGGTTCATCTAGGTTGTTATGGCACATTACGATAGGAAAAGGAATACAAATAATAAAGTCGTATACTGTTTAACTGTTTGCGGCAAATTTATGGGGACCAAATAAACGTAAGCGTATCGAACGGTGGCCAATGAAAACGGATATCGCAAAGCAATAAGTGACGTTAAATTAAGTGATGAACGTATACTACTTTGAACACATAAGTAGAGTAAGGAATATATGATATGATAGCAGGATTTCTGGTAAACCACGCATAAAATGTGCTACTAGTTTGTACAGAAATGACGAAATGTTTTCGGACCGTCTTACTTAATTTTCGCATTTCTGGGGTCTATAAATAGGTAATTTTTTTCACTCTTAAACGCAGCCTTTGAAATAGGGGTGTTTCCTAAAAATGGCCGTATTATTATCAGATCATTGTCGGTGTGACCTACTCTGTGTACTTCTCACTGAAGTTTTCCTAATGAAAACGAATGTTTCCATGAAGTGCTGTCGATACAGCGTTAGAAGTCTCTTTTCGCAACTACTATATATGTTGTGAGACGTGCCACGAAAATATTTATAAGCGGGATGCTATGTAGACAAAACTTCACA
Source organism: Paragonimus heterotremus (assembly GCA_013368495.1). Lineage (NCBI taxonomy): Eukaryota > Metazoa > Platyhelminthes > Trematoda > Plagiorchiida > Troglotrematidae > Paragonimus > Paragonimus heterotremus. The sequence goes on from LUCH01002653.1 coordinate 58,732, forward strand.
ACTAGGTCCTGTTCAGTTTGGACGACATTGTGAGACTGTCGTCAATGTCGGATCATCTGTGGTTTATAAAATTGTGCTTGTGAGAGGCAGTCTGTATTGCAAGTTTTATTGTCATCTTTTAGTCCGCCTTCATGCAAACCAAGGTAGTTTTCAGTAATTTCAAACCAATCGGTGGTTTCTCAACTAAACAGTCATCAAGAGAGCGGACCGGGTTGTTTTTAACTGACATGCCTTTGTCCATGTACACAGATAATCTCCCAGATCAACTATTGAGTAGACAGTTTTGAACACTTTCTTGAGAAGTATGTAACGTGCTATTTTATGCTTACCCTCCTCCCTACCTAGTTTTCTTAAGTGTTAGCATTGTGAGGTAGCATACTCTACAGTAAAGCTAAATGCATTAGTTTTTTCCAGTTGGATGTCACGCCTATTTATAGCTAACGAAATACACCGTAACGATGTCTGTTGCTTTGGATGAAACTATCTGGAGTTAAAAAGAGATACAGTCGGACCGCAAGGGCCGTTCTGCAATGCCAGCCGTCTGGGAATCATTTCCGTGTAGTTGAAAGCAAGCCGTAAATGAATAGACTAACTCGGAATCAATACTGTTAACAGTATCACTATTGCAATACCCATGGCACGAGCTGGTCGCTGAGCATGAGTACTGT
>LUCH01002653.1:68764-85368 GCA_013368495.1 Paragonimus heterotremus
AATATTGACTAACTTAAATCTACGGCAAGGAAAGTACTTCAGAAACTCATCCAAACTAAACCGTCACAACAGGTCCAGGAAGAAAAATGGCCGGCACTCATCTAGTTTTCTTTTGAACTCTATCACACTATCAGAGGATACTACACTCTGTGGGAGCCTGTTCGAACAGTCGGTGACTCGACATATGAAGAAGTTAGCCCCAATCGATGTAGCAACCCTCTTCTTCTCCAGTTTGAGACGGTGGACTCGGAGGTGTGGGTTTGTGTGCAGGCCAAACAGAGATTTCGCCTTAACTCCGGTTATTCCCTTAAGAATCTTGAAGGTTTCTATCAAGTCTTCTCTAACCCTCGATCGCGCAAGAGAAAACTGGTCAAGTTTTCTTTGTCTGTCTTCATATGAATGGTACTACCATTTCTGCTCAACCAATTAGAACACGTGAAATGAGAAACATATCGAGAAACACTGAATATAAATCCTAACTATTGAACCGGGACAAATGGCACGTGTTGGAACGGCTCGTCGGACTAATTCCCGGTCAGTTCTCGCTAAAAAAAACCGTACGACACTCGAAACCAAAACTCAGCGCGCCGACCCCATGTATTGTCACCGACCGTGAAATGTTGTGTGTACAGAGAAGGCACGTCACGCTAGCAAGACATGCGGTGAGTTGTGTTTTTAACCCCATGACGGAAACCGTAAATTAACATCTTGACTAAAACAAAGGTAGACAGAAGGCCGAAATCATCAAAAATGTACCCCTCGATTGTAACTAGCAAAACATTATTTATTATGGATGCTACGTGGCTGTTTCCGAGAAAGCTAATCAGAATTACGCATGCTTATTTTAGAAACAGAGGGAAAATTTCATTTACCTGCCAGTCACAGTTACACAGTGGCACATGTATGGTTGCTTTATTTCAAATTGTCCATTCTCCGGCGTGTATCTTCTCTATAGCAGTGGGTTGTCTAATCCTAACAAATATTGACAGAAAAAGAGATTAGATATGTTCAGTGCTGTATAATAGGTGGCCGGGAGTTTTCTCTCCACCTGTTATACCGGGATTACCTAAAAGTGAGAAAAACCACAGTAGAGTGCCCGTACGACAGACGGAAAGGAATAAATCAATGTATCAACCTGTCCATTTGATTAATAATAATTTGGCCGCCGAACGCTTCGCGGAAAGTGCAGAAGTTCAACGTCTCTACCTTTGTTTCCTTCTTCTTATGATCCTGTCTAAATGTGATTGACTGGAGAAAGAGAAAAATTAGTATACAGATGAACATGATTCTGAGCAACGCTATCTGGTTTGCGGACCTGGTAGTACATTAAACAATTGCAAAATGTGTGGGTGAGAATAAAAACAGATTCTTCTCATTCTTTTGGTTTTCACATGTCCAATTACCCAATAACTCAAAATAAAAATTGATGGGTAGATGCATAAAAATGCATTTTTTGTCAGTCGCTAAGGCCGTACACGCGTGAGTTAGTAGGTAGACAAAAGGGCGCGTACGACTATGGGTATAGTTCATTCTGACTTCGTCATTTCAGAACTCAGTAAATATTAACGTATTGCGCGAAACGTACGGGCTCGCGAAGCTTCCTGCCAAGAGGATTATTCCTGGAAATAGACAAAGTATGGGTCGGGATTTTGGAAGTGATCGCAACCTTATTTTGTTCCCTCCAGGGGTTCTAGACGGAGAACGCCACGTCGAAAAAAGATACGCACCTGATGATTCTTCCATAAATACTGATTTCGGCTAGTTGATGGAAATCACCGTTGTGGCTAACGGTGAAGGCTTTTGCGTCTGTTTTAAGGACACGGTATGGGCTGGTGTATGGATTTGCAGTAGTTGGAGTAGGCCATCCGTACGTACACAAACGTGAGTATAGGAGCAGAGAGTTCAGCATGCACGTGCACAGTTGACCGTCGCTCTCTAAGCTGCGCATGGCGTATCTTTGACGTACGTTTGCGCCATCCGAGCTGTATACCTACCGTAGTCGTACGGTGCTCACAGTGCAAGTGAGTCCAATTTATCTGGTAACCTAAGTGTGCAGCCAAAAACTAGTTCGACCGCAGTAACATGTAACTCTTACTTAACCACGTTCCCCAGGCCTAGATGGACAACCGGAAGTGCCTCTTTCCACGAAGGACTAACATGATTACCAACAGCGGCTCTTAGTCGTCGATAAAAACGTCCAACCACCCCATTTTCTGCCAGATGTTAGGCCGTAGTGTGGATGTGTTTGCAGTCCAACGTATTTAAGGAGGCTGCGAAATGTCTTTCAAGATGTGATTCACGGTCTCTGACCACAAATGATGGAAAATCAAACTGTGCCACCCAACGTCCTAAGAAAGTGCTGGTCGCTCTTTCTGAGGAGCAGTCAGTTAGTGGTTTGGCTAAAAGTCATCCAGTGGAGCGGCCAGCACACATCAACCAATAAATACAGCCATGTGAAGGCAGTTATGGGCCCATTGTATCGTTTCGCATGACGGTGTACTTTGGAACGTTGACGTTGGAGACAACTGCTGATAACACAATTTTCTTCAAACTATACGAAACGTTCAGTAACAAGTTTAACGGAGTCGCTTTGTCAGGATGAGACAAGCTGGGCATTGTGTTGAAAACTGCGCAGCAGAAAGATGCAAACATTACCCGGCGAGGTGTGTCCTGAAAGTGTTGCAGAGGACTATTGCCTCGGAAGACATCAAAGTTAATGATTGAATTGTAAGAAAGCTTTTCTGATGTAGGTCTTCTATCTCTGGATCAGTGGTTTGCGCGGCAGTTATGGGTATCAAATCAAGGCCACTATCAGCAGATTTGCTGAGATTATGAACGCGTAAAACGTCGTGCGCAGTAGAGTTTTCGATACCTCAGGCATGTATATTAGTCGTGAGCTAAGAGATCATGAAGTGGTTGAAGAACCGGTTAACGATTTGAAGTGTCAAGGTTTTGTCGTCCGCCGAATGAGGAAATTAACGAATGTCTAAATCGATTGAAAATAACTCTGCACCGAACCTGCTGTAGCGGATTGTCAAAATTTGAAGAGGAATGCTAAAGTATGCCGTTTTTTCCCAAAGAACTACTGTAATATAGCACCGATAGCTGTGTCAGGGTGTGATGATTGTCATTACTGTTTTATTACATTGTTGAAAAGAAGCTGTATTATTGCGCTCGATAGATAAATTACCCGCTTCGCTTCGTTCGGTTGTTATTACTGTTACGTCGGAGCTAGCCCTGAGGTTAAGTTAACTGCTTCATTTCTGTGTTTCTGGAATCATCATAGTTGGTCTAGTGGACTTCTCTAACTTCTTACTACGGATTCCGGTCCACAGGAAGTTCTAAATATTCATAAATTGTCGAGAGAAATCGAAGACTATTTAGAACGCTCCGAAATATAGTGTCTCACGGGCAGAGCTAAAAGCGGAAAAGAAGGCAAAGATGCGTATAACTTGGTGAAAAACTTGTTATCTCCTGATTCACAAATTTCTCTTCTTTACGAATCCTTGAAGAAAGTACTGCTTTCACACGTTCAGCCTGCAAATTTGGAAGCGGCTGAACCAGCTAAATTTCATACGCTAGTGTAAAAATATAGTTAGGATATATGATAGTTCATTCTCGAATTTCAGACTCAAGCAGCTCGGCGTATTTTCAAAGACCAGTCACAAACTCAACTTCATGACCCTCTGTTTGGTGGAATAAATTTGCGTGATCTACAACAGAAATCTTTACTGCCTCCAAATTTCACTTTTCAGTCACCTAGAACATTATGTGAACAGTATCAGGATGTTAAAGCTGCTGTGAAAGATGAATCGATGGTTTTATACGACGTGAGATGATCAGAAGGCTGGCAAAGATGGCTGTCTGTAAAAGTAAATACTGCAAACGCAATGGATCACCCTGCACATGATCCAAATGCTACCAGTCAGTGGAACGACTGTACGTCAGGTCGTAGCAAACATTCTCGACAGACTTGTCGATTTCGTAACGCTAAGCGCCACAGTTATGGTAAAATCTGGCACATTTACTCAGTTTGCCATAGTTCGGAGTCTTCTTTTAAACATTCCAGCCGTGACGTTGGTAACTTGAATTCTGTCCTCAAGTATGATGTTCTTACTGTGATTTCTGTCAATTCTCTCGATTCGACGTACTATACAACAATCGTTCACTGTTAACGGTGATCGACAACATTCCTTCCTCGTTGACACCGGTAGTATTGAATCTTTTATTTCTGTTGCTCGTGTGAAGTGGCTGGAACCTTCTGTAACCTTGAAACCTCCTAATATACCTATTAAGGGTATTACTAGACATGGTTTACCTATTCTTGGCGAATGTGAACTTTTACTCACAGATATGCAGCTCGTCACTTAGACATGTTCATTTTTTGTTAATCATTTGAGTCCGTCTATAATCGGTCTTAAATTCATAAAGATTCTGAAACTCTCTCTTATATTGTCTGTTGAATCTGCTGAGACTAGAAGTTCCGTTTCTGAGTCTGGTTCAGGTTTGAATTCAGTTACTGCAGGAGTATATGCAATCAAGCCGGCGCAGACAAAGACTCCTGAACGTGTGAAAAAGGGGTAACGTCACCATTACCACTTGGAGTTTCATTTAAACTGCGACGAATGTAATGCTTGTCATTAAACCCATTTCCCATTACTGTTATTCTATTACAGTGTTGACAAGAAGCCGCATAATTGCGCTCGAGAGAAAAATTAGCTGCTTTGCTTAGTTCGGTTGTTGTTACCATTGCGTCGGAGCTAGCTCTGAGGTTGAGTTAAGTTGACTGCTTCATTTCAGCACTTCCGGAATAATCACACAGAGGCGTCGGTTACAGTCGAAAGCGATGCGTTTGGATCAAGATAAACGAGGAGAACTGCGTCCTCGGCCGCATCTTTAAGCGTGGTGAATGCAATGCATGCAACTTGTGTGAAGTTTAATTTCTGTTCACCTACACAGATGTGATCTGTCGACGGCTGCATTATACGGGCGCAGTGGTGTATGGGATATCTTTGGTAGCTGAATGGACCCTTGAAACGAGGAAGTTGCTTGAATAAATTCGGTTCAGGTTATTTACTTATGGCCTTGATCTTATCCGTTAGTAAAGCGATTCCACCTACTGCCATTTGTGACCCAGAAACTGTCTTGTGATCTTACGTGGTCCACATTTTGTGGTGTTACCTGTGATTCCATGTTGGGTCAAACGCTCCAGTAAGGTACGAAGGTGGGCACGACGTTTCTTTTAGGATGAACTGGCTACCAAACTGTCATCTTGATGGGAATGGACGAAGTCCAAGCTGTGAGTCACTTCATGAATGAAATATTGAAAAGTTTTAGTTGATCTGCCCAGAAAAGGCGCCATTCGGAAAAATTCGCAGGAGCGAAAAGTTGTGGTAACTGGGGTTTCGGGCACATCTTTGGCTGTAGCAATATGGTGGTAAGCGTACACCAAATCTATCTCGCTGAAGTGGCATTTCCGTATAAGCAGTTGGTTGGATATTGCATATACGGGATTGGGCACCTGTCAGGGATGATTGATTTTGTGAGTCACTGCAGAGAGCTTAATCACTTAACTCCGTACGGACCGACTGCAACGGTGAAGCACATGCACTCTCAAAATGGCGTACTGACTTTGTTAAGGTCTGTTGCATTACTTTTGAGATTACTGTGTTTGGTTTTAATAGTGATAGAAAGTGACCTTACAATTGGTTATCTTCCTTAAATAAACCATATTAATCACCTGTATCCCTAATCTAGCTGCTGGTACCATTTCCCACAATGTTTTCCAATCTGAGCCCTGTAAATCACTGTGTCAAAATCAGACATTTTCCCTCTACGATCTTCTTGGGTAATTTGTAATTCCTTTCATTTATCGAAGCGCGAACAGTCATTTTGCTTCGGCCCAACCAGTTACCATTGGTTTGAGTAGGCTCAGTTCTGTTTTGTTGTCCCCATTACTGAGCAGCCTCTAGTTGTCGATCTTATTGTACGGTCACTGTGCAGTTTCTAAGGATTTTTCACGTTCCAGATAAGATTTAACTTTCTTGTGTATTTATTCGATTAGTATGGCAATAAGACCAGTTTTTACGAGCGACTTCTCAGTAACCCCTTCGAAGATAAACTATCTTCCTTGTCGTTGGATATTGTGGAAGGCATTTATTGGATCGTTAGATTACGCACAACTTTGTGTGAGCTTGAATCGTTAGCCGACTAGTCAAAAAACCCACGTTCTTGTTTGAAGTATTAGCAACGTCACGTTCTTCCCATGTGGGCACACTGTTGCAAGTACTGTGAAGACGGCTGGTTTGTCTGCGCAACCGGGAAGTTATTAATAACTGAGTATTACAATTTACACCGTCGAAACGATCAGGGTCCTCTCGGTAAATAGAAAAAGTACGAAATATTTATTCAAGGGGGCAGTGTTGAAGCAAACATGGTGCTTAGAGTTTGGGTTGATACATGAGACAGCCTAACTGTTTGGCCATATTCGATACTGGCATCGGATATCCTTATGCTGATGAAGGTTCATAAATCTGCTAAACCGGGCTCCATACTAGATGCTGTGTTGTCAGTCATGTCACTAGAACTTTCCTTTAGGCCTCTGAGAAATCAGATGACTAGCCGGATCAAGTTAGCAGAACCGGCGATGTCCCGGGATCTACCCGGTTGGGCCAATGTGATATCGCTTGTTTGCACATGGATGGCTAAGCACCTAAGTGCATCCACGTCGGGGCCGCCTAAATTGAGACCACTAAGCAGTTATTGCGTCGGAAACTAGTCGGGCTAACGTAGTCAGCCAAACTGGATGGTGAGTATCTCGCTGGCTTCGTTGCACACTGTTGTTGTTGGTACGATTACGCGGTACCTTGTGGATACCTAGATGAAAAGCTCGAACCATCTATGAACGTTTTTGATGAACCTCACTTAAGATAGTTTCAGAATTTCTAGGGAACATAATTGCTACTCGGCAGCTTATCAAATTGTCAGGTAGTAATCTTCAGTAAATCCAAATTCAGAAACAATAGCTTGAGTGACTGTCATTCACCCTCCCTTATCTCTGCTGGAATTGTTCAGGGATTTGTACTCAGATTAATGTTGTTTCTGGCATATATATATATATATCAGTGATCTTTCCAACCTTATTTCTAACAACGCTCTCCTTCTTGTTGATGGCCTAGAAATTTGCGACCCCTGTAATACCGGCACATTACAGAATGACCTTGGTTGTATTAAGTGCTGTTGTAACACAAGTTGCCGCCGTGTTATTGGCGCTATTTCTGTTTTGAATTGTCTAAATCATGTGCACGTCTCACTGGGTCTTTGACTGACGCCTGTTCCTACGGTCTCTTCTAAAAGACTATCGTTGAAACCCTCACTTCGGAGGAAGGTAGTTCATGGTGTCTGCACGTTGCACTAAGTTGGTCAGTGAGCGTGACCAGTAATGGGAACTGTGTCGTCTGGCTTGCCAGTTACACTAATCAGATGTCTGTAGTCCCACTCGGAGGATGTTTCGGGGACTTGTTACTAATACATAGCGCACAAAGTGCAAACCTCGGAGTTTGACCCAAAAATAGTATAAAAATTTGGCTGTCGGTTAGTTTGTCCTTCTTACATCATCGCCAGATGGCTGCTAGAAGGCGATTTGGAAATCTTGGGATGACAAAAATCCTCTATCCTCGTAGAGAGATGCTTTTGAAATGTTTTCCGGGTTCTATAATCGACCACTACATGAGGGTTTTAATGAAGTCGCACATACGGTTGGATACGTCCGAAACGGATTAGCCTGTTTTGGTGAGCAAAGCCAAAGGACGCTTGCGCTTCAAACCATCACCCCAAGTGGTCCGCGCTGCACCACTTGCGGCTTCACTCACACACCATGTACCCGGTGTAAACCCGAAGGAATTAGACCAGTAGGTGTGTGAGTGAGATCCTTGTGTCCAGCCGGCCAATGCTCGTCAGCCAGTTAATTGGCTAGCACGAAAAAGAAACCATTATCTCTCGGGAAATAATCGGAAAGAGAGAGACTGCAATTGCGAGAATTAAACTGAGAAGAAAGATAGGTAAAATGTAATTCAGTAAGCGTTTCAGTATACGAGTTTATGTTAATGCATCTCAGAGAAAATAAGAATAAAGAACACAATTCAAAGTTGGACTGCAAAAAGTACAGGCAACTCACTAATCACACAACACACCAACAAAGCCGAATGAGTGGAAAGCCGCAGACACCAAAATTTATGAACAAAGAAGCGACTTACTTGCCAAACAACCATGGAGTTCTTTGATGTATTCAGTAAAAAAACAGAATGGATATACTTGTATGACCTACCTGAGTCTAACCTAATCGTCGTCTCTTCATTGACGGTTCACTATGAGTACGCTGGTAACTTACTAATCTCAAACGGCCAGCGCATTCGCGGCCGCACACATGGGAACGCTATATAGCCATGTCAACACGACATATGGCACCGATTGTTCCCTTGCGTATCGCGCATTTTCGTTCCCGGCCGCGCAATGATTGCTCGGTGAACTCGCGGACCCCCGTCCGAATCGTGTCCCTCCAGGCAGTCCGGTTCAACGCTAAGTCCTCCCAACGTCTAAAGTCAATTTTCCAACATGAAAGACTCACCAGCGCAGCATCTTGGCATCTCCGTGTTTGACCACCAGGACTCCGCCTACCTGATCTCCGTTGTCCGTACAACAGTTGCTTCGGAATACTGTCATCACTCATCCGACAAAGCTGATTCAACATCAGCATGGCTTCCATCCCGTTCATGTCCATTAGCCGCAGTACCTGAGTGTTCAGAAACATGCCTGACCACCGAATGCCCACGATGCGTCTTATATATCGCAAACGAAAGCGGCTCAGATAACGCACGTTCCGCTGATACAATGACCACGTTTCGTTGTGGTATAGCAGTACAGACAGCAACACTGAACAGGAGACATGGAGCCTAGTGCTCGGCTTTAGACCGTGGTTCTTCCAAACACATCTTTCAAGACGTCCGAAAGCAGCGCTGGCCTCAACCACACGAGCCCTTACCTAGTGATCCACGGACAGGTTAGTGGACAGATTGTTATCCAAGCGGCAAAAACCCGCGCAGATACCGACAACGGCTCCATTAGCACGGCTTTTGGTGAAGGTGTACAGATAGCACCTCCAATCGGAGAACGTTGTAAGAAAGAAAATGTATTACCTGTGTTGATATCCAGTCCGAGCTTGGATACCGCGGTCGCGAGAGCCTTGGCCAATCACTGTAGTTCGACTTCTCCTTGTGCCAGCGTTGTGCTATCATCTGCAGATAAAAGCATGCGCATCCATGAGGTATGTAACCGAGTTTAGGCGCCGAAACTTCGGATATTCGTCAGGCGCCCATCCATCTGGCACTGTACCTCAACGCCATACTATTTAGAATCCTGTAAAGCAACTGTAGCCATGGCAGCTAAATATAAACCAAATGAAGTTAGGGCTATCACAAAACTCTGCTTCAGGCCAGTGACGATGTCAAAGTCACCAGAGATAGATTCACACAACCGCACCTCCTCCCTCATGCCCACATGCAACATTTCAATCAAATGGACGAATTTACCTGGATATCCAAGCTTACCAAACACCGTCCGCAATGCCCCGCGGCTCGCAGAATCAAAGGCTTTGCCGATGTCAACGAAGAGAGTATCAGGGGCTGTTTGCGTTCCCGGCATTTCTCCTGAATCTGTCAAGCGGCGAACTCAAGGCGTCATACACAAACTTGAGGGATGACACACTTGCGAATGAACGTGTCCAGCGAGTAGTCACCAGAATGGTCAGTGGCTACTGGCGTTTTTCATACAAGTGTTATTTTGAAGTTCTCCGTTCTTATTCACCTGAGATTTAGAGACTGCATGGCAACCTAATTTTTACACATCTTTTTGCACAGGCCTCTTACAGCAAATCTTTCATACTATAAGAAATCACGAAAAGAAAGACTATTAACTCCGACCTCGGATCCTCTTTCGGCAGCAGTTATTTTCCTACGGGGTTATTAACCACCGGACTAACCTCCCACCAGAAGTTCTAAGCTGTTCTCTTAGAGACCGTTTCAGAGTTTTCAGGTTTCCACTTAACTAAAGCAAAGGTAAATGATTGTTTCACTCCGTTATTCGTACTTGCTGTATTCCATTTATCATATTACACATTTATTTATCATTTCGTATCATTTTCAATTATCTGCAGCGATCGCACTCATCCGGGGTGTTTCTCGCCGATACATTTGTAAATATACATTATCATTAACCAGCAAGATCGGTTCAACAACCTGTTTTCAATGGCCGCCTTTCAAATCAACAAAACCCGCGTAGATATGGAAGCACAAAATGACTGGGCCCCGGCAACCTGAGTCTTCAGCCTCGAACCCGTCAGTATATCACGTGGGATCGATTAACCTGGATCTCAGCATGAGTCAACAACGCACGAGCTGAGTTTTAACCAGCATTCTCACTTCGTCTAATCAAATGTTGCATCACTTTTGTCTCCCCCTAGTCTGTTTCTATTGGCCGAACAAGATGCCAGCACGTCTCATGTAATATCTAACCCTTCCGTTAAAGTAGTTTCCCTGGGGTCGCTTTTCAAATGCAACGATATAACAAGCGCTGACTCACCGGGTGGATCCTATCACTCAGTTGAAGGATTTCGTTGAGTTGTCGCCTTGTGAAGTAGAAACCGACAGGAACGTCCTTCACATGTCAGATTGGTCACGGTTACCGAGTTTTTCGACTGACCGTCGCTGAGACCATCAATATCCGTCAGTATCCATTAGTATGCCGACCATTGCGCTCAGAAGTTCGTGCGGTCACTTAATATCCCGTGGCCCGCAATTTGGAACAGTGATTGTGTAACCGATAGCAAACACGCCGTCAGTCACTTCTAGTGAGAGTTTTTCTGATTCATCCTGGATGGTTTTCCAAATTTACTGACAATCATACACAAGAAGCTAGTCTTGTTCTCCACATTATGATTCTCATAGATAGGTTATAGTAGTTCATTCCGTATGTTGTCTTTGTATTCGAGTATGTTATCAACAGTAGGCCTAAAGGTTGCAAAAGCGGTAGAGAGAACCTGCGATTCAGTAGAAGTATAAACTGTATTTTCCCATTCACAAGCGGTCGTATCATTCTTAAGTGCGTGGAGGCATGAGTGGTTAGTCACTGAAGGCGCGACTAATCAGAACGCGGCTTCAGTCTTAACACGTGCGGGGGACACACAGGCTGTCTCGACGCGCATAAAACAACGTGCAGCCGCTATCAATTATTAGAGCCTCTTTTTTGTTGATGGTCATAAACCGACATTACAAAGACTGACGTCCTCACTAGTGTTGTTCTATGTACCCGTCCGGAATTAGCTTGATGTAATTTCATTGTTTTGACTGTTACTAAGAAGCAGAACTTAGTAAGGACCTCGATGAATATCGGCCCCCAACGTATGGCCGCTTGGTTGTATTCTTGGAGACAATATACCACCCAGTAATAGTGGACAAACGGTGTAGCAGTAACCTGTCCAAATTTTTGGATGATGTCACAAGTAGATGATTACTGGATTCCACAATGGTCAACAACCCGAAGCAGGTCAGTTAAAACATTCCTTCGCCCACTGTGATCCACAAAGTGAAATAATCTTGTCAGAAGCGACGAAGTGCTGAACTGAAGTTTACACAATTGTTAGCCAGATTTTGGTATTTCCAGTCCTTTTTCAACCAATCCGACATATTTCAATATTTTACGCTGTTATTTACACCGAATAATGGTGAAATTCTCCAACGATGCATCTGCATCTATTTTTAACAGGATTTTGAACCGTCTGAACCGTCACACTATACATAAATCTGTTAAGGTTAGACTGATGGGACACCACAACTTTTAGGCGGGATTTTGTAGAACACGCTAATTATCTTCTTTCCTAATACACCAGTCAAATTCTGTCAACCATATTTATTTTCTCTTTGATCACATCTCTTTTGCTGACAGGCTTTCACGTTTGTCCTATTGCATAATAATGTTCTTCTGTGTCACCCGTAATTACATGCATCAATTACGCTTGCCTCAGCTGGTTTCCCACAGATGCGTTGAGAAATACACATTGTTATCGGAATGTTTAAGCCAATTCACTTCATATATCACTGTAATTTTAAGACTGATTACGACTAGGATATAATGTGCGTCTTCCTCGTTTTGACTGATAAAGCAAACAAAATCAGATAAACGCTGCGTTCTGCATTGGCGGCAAATTGACAAGTGCTATTCCAGGTATTCGAAATAGTTGCAATTCCACGAGTGGTACACCCTACAGTAACGGCAGTACAAACTGATCTCATAATAACATATTAACAAAAAATTTTTTGCTGTGCTTGTATTTACTGCAAGATAAACCGTCATTGTGCAAAATTATAAGTCTTTCCACGTGTCAAATGTGGATTATGGGTTTGTCTGGATAGATGTTAAGCGTTCAAGTTTAGACTATAAGCGAATGAGACATCATGAATTTCGGAGAGTTCAATTACATAATTCGGCCTCGAACGTGACGCTAAAGAACATGTAGAAAACGTAGGTAGACACTCTGCTTCCAAACGCTCTACTAAGAAACGACTATGAAGAGAAACTTGGACACATTCGTAAACCTCAGGTTGGCCACATCAAACGTAGCTTTCAGCAGGTAATACATACAGATCAGTTTTCAGTTGTTCTGACTAATGCATTACACATTCGCTGGGATGTGGGCTGATAGTAGAAACCACGCAGTTGCACCGTCCGTCGCCTACATACAACAGCATCCGGCGTGACCAACGAGGTTACCACGATGGTGGTCAGTAGAGCCGCACTACGCAGAAGTGACCATTCATTCCTAGACCCAGACCCTTCATTCTTGTTGATCAGGCACAACATGAAGTTGACGGCTACTGTTTTTAATGGTACAACTGCAGATGATGTTTCAACCTTGTTTCCACTTTGATTATAAGTTCCGAATCGGATTTGCCATAGACGAACAGAGCGCCAGTCTTAACAGTTGTCCGCCTCTTTAACAAACACCTTTCCGGGCCAGTGTAATTGGGCACACTGTCATCTGTAGGAGGGAATTCTGACATTGGTGTATTAGATTTCACTTACTCAACACAGTTTTTAGCCATCGTTCACAATTGTTGTTTCGGTATGTTTCGCCCTTCGTCGTATAACATACCGCCGAGCTCCACTCAAACAAAGATAACGGACTCACCTATTTGAGGAAAAGTTCTACGCTCTTGATTAATTTAACGAACGTCCCATGGACCTCCTACGATGCAGGTTGGAACACATTTCTCCAACTAGGCAAATAAAATGATCTACCAATCAGTCAGCAAACAACCGCCGAAATTCCAGGCCTTCATAACAGTTTATACCAAAGGTCTTATGACACCTTGGCACCGACCATCCCTGTGGGGATTAGCGGTGGTCGTCAATACATTTTTCCCAATCTCAACCACAAAGCACAATAGGAGGATAACAGTTAATTGGTAAAGTCCACAAAAATCCAATCCAGCGACACTTTAATCTCTGTTCTTGATAAAACCGTACTTCCACGACTTGTGTAAGTCTGATCTCCATAACTGATGCAATCCACTTGAAGCGTTAGTTAATTTCAAGTCGATATAAATGGCAACCATATGTTGGTTTTGGTGCTTTTCAAATGTTTGCAAGTTTCGGGTCTGATGTGAATGTGTTCATTCACGCCAGCCGTATATGACAAAGTGGTCCTTCTTCCTACCATAGCGCAAAGTACACCAAGGTCCCACAGCCCACTCCCAGTAAACGTGAGATCACTAGATACCTGTAACAACTCGTTGTAACTCAACGATATCAATAAGGCTTATACCCAGCAAACAAAACGGAGTTGGCCCGGAGTCGGACCGTGTCTGGCCACCAGCCGGACAAGATCCGGCCCGCACCAAATACCGGAGTCGGTCCGACTCCGGTTTGGCCAGACAGGCAGTCGGCCAGCGAAATATTTAGCCAGCGCTCTGTTTACCGAACTTTACGATGCCTATTAGCACGACCGTTCTCTTAATGTTCCCTGAGCGCCTAATGTATCCAACCAAGATGAGAGCAACCGTCTACTTTCAACAACCGAGCAAGGAAATTCGTAAATCTTGGAATCACTGAAAAAACCGCTGAGACCAATGAAATTTTTTTATTAAAAAAATTGAAGGCAGTTAACAGAAGGTATCACGTATGAAGAAAAAACATCCTGTTCTTCGTCAATATCTGCGAGAGCCAAATATTTATTCCATGCTTTGAAGCCTGCAAAAGAAACAAGTTATTAGCACGCATTAGAAATGAAATATCTCGGCTGATAAGCAAGACACATCAATAACGAACTCGGACAATCTGATAGAGAACTCACAGTTGTTCCAGAAATTGAGAGATTCATTCATGAATGCACCCGGAATGTAGGAAGTCTCACTGAAATTGTGCAACTTCCACTTTCTGTAAAATGCAAGCTTCTAGCGAATTACGTGTAACTTACGTAACTAAACCATCTTTTATAGAGCCGGAATACGGAAATTGATATGACGAAATAAACTTAACGCATTTACAAAGCTTTCAACGAAACGGTGGGTGACTACAGACGCCAACGTATGCAACACAGCCGTACTCACCACGCATCAAACAAGTAAAACTGTTAATGCGTGCTTAATGGAGGCACGGATTAAAACAATCATGCACAAAATGGTGGTAATTGTGAATGCATTGGGATTTAGGTTCATGTATATAAATGTCATGTATATAAATGACGTATGCGATGTTATAAAGCACGGCAAACCTATTCTGTTTGCTGACGATATAAAAATCGTCTACACATTCGGCCAACCCAGCAACCTTGTGTTGCGTCTACAAAATATACGACATGACCTAGCATCATTGAAGTCGTGGTGCAAAACATGGCCCATGACGTTCTCAGCAAATAAGTCGAACATTATCAACTATGGTTGTCAAATACTCAATGGGTCCGTCTCACTAGACGGTCATCATATTGACACCGCTACATCCGTTCGAGATCTAGGAATATAGAATTCAAGTTTCAATTTCTCTGAACAAATACGCTTTCAGGTAGCAAAAACTAAAAGAACAATAGGCTGTACCAAAAAGACATTCGGTCTGTCGGATGCGAGGATGGCTGTTTACGAAATATGCGCTCGACTTCAACTTGAGTGTTGCGCCTTCATTTATTGCCACCTTTACAAATCCGATAGGCTTGTTTTAGAAAATCTCCAATGCTCAATCACCAAAAGTTTAATAGAATATTCATCGTCACTTACCTACAGTGAGCGCTGTCAAACATTTGGCATTGATCCACTTTGGTTAAGAAGACTAAAGGAGAATCTTACACTTCTGTATAAACTGGCACACTCGGACGCCATCACCACAGCGTTCGCAGTTCATTTCCAACACAGCTCCTCATATAGTCTATGAAATAATGGTTCCATTTTGCCAACTCTGTTTGCTCGCAAAAAGATACAAGCTAACCTTTTTATTATAAAATATTCCTATGTTTGGAATAGACTTCCGAATGAAATTAGAGCCAGTAACAGCATTCAGCATTTTTAAAAGGACCTGGACAACTTCCATACATCATCAAACATGTTGTCAATCTTTAACCTTGGTATATCTTCTGGTGACCTTTTTGAATGTGGTCCAGATAACTTTTAGTTGTCAGTAGGATGAACGTATGTACCCATCTTTACTATCAGGGTACCATCTAAAACAGCTTGCCTAAAACGGTTTATTGCGTATCCACCGATTAATCATACCTCATCTCGCATTTGATTCATCACGCACTCACGAAACCGCATCATTTTACTCACATGCGTCACTTATATAGAGGTGTACTCAAAACAAAAAGAATTATATCTCACATATACAATTTTCCACACTTTATATAAGTGCCCAGTCGTAACAACCTGTTCATCTTGGTAATTAATCGGACCATAATCAATGGTAGCCATGGCATTTCACTCACTGCCCGCCCAAACCCGCGTGATACCGGCATATCACGGCGGGCAGTGTGTTACATGGGCAGTGTTGACGGTTAACTTGGCCGACATACAAAAACTCTACAAAAACCGTAGAAAAAATACCCCCTCGTTTACCTTATATAATCTAATTAAAACCCCAATTCACATGTGAACTGGGGACAACGCAGTGGGAGACAATGCACGATACATATTGGCCGATCGATTAGTGAGATTTTCAACGTTTTCGAGCGGTCGAGAGGTCCCGCGCTGGAGTCTGCTTAATTCTTCGCCAGATTTAGGAAATTCTCGTCCTCTTTCGTCCAAACAGAATTATCTGAACATTTTTCCGATCGAAGTTTCGTCAAATAACGCCGAAGCCGCCCGGAAATACATGAACATGTATTCACCGGCATGACCTTGAAATATTTGAAAGGTCGTTTTCACTGGTTCCACTGGTTTCTTGCAGAGTTGGAAGTATAAAACATGTGTAGTATCCCCGCCTTGAGATATTCCGGTAAGATTCAGTAGTACGGAGTTTGTGGTTCCACACCAGATTCTGTTTCGGTTTGTTTGCTGTCTTTACCTAAC
>LUCH01002654.1:8726-70983 GCA_013368495.1 Paragonimus heterotremus
GAAAACATTGTTTTACTTAGCCCGTCTGCCGAAAATATGCAGACCATGCTGGACAGGTTGAGCGACCAAGTTGGTTTGTATGGAATGCGCTTTACACCTTCAAAGTGTAAAGTGCTGCTTCAAGACTGGGGCATTTCCACTCCTACTTTATTTATTGCAGGTAATTCGCTTGAGACTGTGAACAGTTTCACATACTTGGGTAGCACTATCTCGTCAGCCTGTAATATTGCTGATGAGATGTCAGCGAGGATTGCGAAGGCACGAGTTGCCTTTGCCAAACTGCGTCATCTGTGGCGTCGGAAAGACGTCCGGTTGTCGCTGAAAGGAAGGGTATATAATGCCTGTGTGCACTCCATTTTGCTTCATGGTTCAGAAACGTGGCCTGTTCACAAAGAATATATTAACAGGCTTGCTGTGTTTGATCATCGTTGTCTCCGCCAATTGGCCTATATTAAGTTGACTGATCACGTGAGCAATGAGGTCGTTCGCCGACGCGTATTCCGGAACGCTCGGGATGCGTGATCAATTGGTCAACTAATCACACTACACAGCCTGCGATGGTTGGATCACGTAATTCGTATGCCAGCTGATCGTTTACCGTACCAGGCATTATATGCCGAGGCCACCAACAGTTGGGTAAAACCGCGTGGTGGTCAAGCAACACTGTGGTCACGAAATATGAAGACCTTGACTGCTCCATTGAGCAGAGTGGGTAAGTGTCGCCTGCCTGGATGGGGTCCCTGTGATCACCCAAACCATTGGTTAGAGACCGCGTAGCACTTCGTCTATTAGGAGTTGCATTTCTTAGCCCAAAAGACATCCTCAAAAATGCAAACAACCCAAACGGCGTAGTGGCTGCAGTTTTTGGAATGTCTTCTTCTGCTACAGGAATTTGACGATAAGCCCGTATCAGATCGACTTTAGAAAATATAGTCTTGCCGTGCAGATCATATGTGATATCATGAGTGTGTAGGACAGCATATCGATCTGCAATGGTGACTTGGTTGACACTTCTGTAGTCTCTACATGAACGCCAGTCATTAGAGTCTTTTTTGGAAACCATGTTGAGTGTGGAAGACCGCGGACTTTTCGAAGGGCCAAATTATCTCAAGTTGGAGCATCTGATTGAATTCCTTGCGAGCGATAGCGAGTTTGTCAGGAGCTAAGCGTTTGGGCCTGGCAGCCACTGGTGGACCACCAGTCGAGCTATGATGAACAGTTTTGTGCTTAATGGACGGTTGCTGAAAATTAGGATTAAGTATTCCGGGAAATTTGGCAAGCAGTGAGGCATATTCCGGGTGAGCTTCAGTAAGTGTAACTGACAGACGAAGAGAATCAATGTTTGCCGATTGACCTATGACAATCAGGTTGGTGGTTAGATCGAGTAATCGGCGGTGCTTCATGTCTACCAAGAGACCGAAAGTGTTGAGAAAATCTGCCTCCAAAATTGCAAATCGTACATCAGTAGTAAGAAATATCCATCTCCAGTTGCGTCTCAAACCAAGGGACATGGTTACGGAACGTTGGCCGTAGGTCTGAATGGAAGAACCGTTGACAGCTTTAAGTGCTGGGCCACGGAAAGATGAGATTTGATCTTGTGATGTGTCGGAAAGAACACTAACTTCAGCTCCTGTATCAATAAAGAATTAATGATTACTTTCCTTGTCAATTATGAAAAACAGGCGATTTGACGTTTGAAAACCAGCTGAGTTTTTCGCAGAACTCAACTGGTGCTGCCGTTTCCCGAACGGTTGTAAGTCCGAGAGAAAGCACATGGAGTGGTGCAATGTTTTGCACTAGTGCCAAATTTACGATGATAAAAACATACTCCATCTGTCGTATGAGTTTTAAATGGGGATCTATTCAACCGTCGACTGCGTGAACGAGGATCTGCAGTCGGTTGTGAGTGTGACTGAGACAAGTGCGCTGTCAACTGGCTCGGATGAAGTTGAATTTGTTGAATGATCCGTTGCTGTTCAAGGATCAAAGACATGAATGGTGTTGCGTCAGTGGAAGTGGATGCTAAGTGAGTAAATCCAGTGGCACTGTTGGTTGGCATGGCATTGATGACTTTATCCGCCAATGAAGCTAGGGTGTCCGAACTCTGGTGGGGAACGAGCGAGAATGCTACTTGCACGGGACTTGGTAGACGTTGAAGAAACAATTGTTTCAGTAAACATTCATATGTGACGAAGCATGTGACGAAGCAGTTGGGAGGGAGGACGATCACCGAGCTGCACATCGTTGAGCAATTACTGCAATCGTTTGTGTTCGGACATAGATACTCGATTTAAGAGCTCCCGTTTCAGAACAGTATATGGGGTAACTGCGTCGGGATTGACAATAATGTCCCGAACTTCGTGCTTAATTTCTAGTTGGAGTACAGCAACAACACAATCGAACATAATGGCTTGTTTGGCTATACGATGTTTGCTAAAAATAGATTCAATTTACAGAAACCACACAGCTGGGTCCGATTACCAGAAAATGGGAAGTTTGACTGACAGAGGTGACACGAATAGGTCCTCAACGTTACTGTCGCAATGAGATTCTGATCCATGTTTAGTGATGGACTGACGACGAATAATGACAAGCAGTGAGCGCTGGAGAATTGTTAAGTGAATAGATCCCAAAGTGACTTTGCGGCGTAAATGTGAAACGGAGAATTGATCCAAAAACGGCTCGTGGCACCAAAGTGGAATAAGGTTTTCGGGCCGTTGGATGTGTGTGTGCATGCGTACGTTGGGACAGTGAATGTCACTTAGTCTTAGGCTTGTCACGTGATGCGCCGCGTGAGAGGGCGAGACGACGGCTACACACTCGCCCGTTTACACCAAACAAACAGTTATTGTAGACGTTTAACCAGAAAGTTACTTAAAACACCGAATTTCTTTGATCCGGTTTACCAATAACGAAAGAACACGTACCTTTCGTTCTTTTCAGTCGGAAACTCAAGATATTATACTTTGTAGAACATGCCTAGTGGCGACGACGGAACCGCAGTCGATTACGATTTATATTAGAGCGGGGAACGTTATCAGTTCCTAAGCAAACTAAGTGCATGAATCAACAGTTTATGCACACTCATACAAGAAACGAATAGAGCTGCTTTAAGGAAAGGTAGCAAGTTGGGATGGCGATCTATTGGGTTCTGTGAAACACGGTTCACATCAAACCTTATTTGTACACAAATGGCGTAAAGTATGAACACGGTCTGTTTTAGGTGGCTTTGCGGCAGCCTGATTGTTGAAAACGGCCTTTATGCAGCCTAGTGAGTAAAGATCCTAAAAGCGTTAAACTATCGTTTGCTTACGCTTCATAAGAAAAAAACGAGAAGTTTATTATAAGCAGACTTCAAAAGGCTTAAAAATGTAACAAACATTCTAATTCCGAAAACTTTTTCTACATAGTAATGTTCACTCTTGCTATGGAACCCATTTTTGAAGAAGCTTCTTAGTCAGGTACGAAAAATGATGGTTTACAAGTTTTTCTAGCTTGGTCCCAAACACAGTTCTACCAAAATGTGTTATAACAGTAAACAGCAAGCTATCATACTAGTCCTGTCTATAGAGACTGACACCAATAATTTTCGAAGGGAGCCGACTGGAAAGTGCTTTTTTCCGTTGAATACAATATCCGAGGCACAGCATTTTGGTGCTGAAGCTATAAGGAGGTTCAAAGCAATATTTAAAAAACTTTGTGATCATGGAACGGATCAACGGTTCAAGACCCAGTTGAACTAACCAATTCTGTTTACGTTTGTGTGGCTTGATAGTGTGAAGTCCAATTATAGCTTTGTATAATGAGTGCAAACTAAATCTTAGTGTTGCGAAAGTTGACAATTTCACGTTTTATTTGATTCTCACCAAACAAACTGGTGAAAAATATGTGACGGTAGATGCACTCACTATATCAATAGACAGTCTGCGAACCTAAGCATTCATTATGAGTCCGATAGAGGTTGGAAGCGGGCTGAGGTTTGCGAAAAAATGTCTTGTAACCCAGAATATCACAGGACAGAAACACTGGAGTAAACAGTGAAACACTTCACAAAATCTATGAAACAACTCAAGACATAACAACCACAAACCGGTGAATCAGCTCTCTAACGTCCCACTTCTTCGACTGTCAACCGTCTCATGAGAACAGGCCACTAAGTTGACCCACTTATCTGATTCAAAGTATTGTTACGAAATCAGAAACCGAAGTTACTCTCCAGTAAAGCTATATTAATCCGAGGCTGTGTATTCAAAAGTAGTTGAACTAACCCATTTAGTTGCCACAGTGGGACTGTACACGCTCACTCCTTTTCTGTCTCTGTTTGTTGTATACGACATGTCTTGTTTGTGATTGATGAGAGTACACGTAATGTGTGTATATCACGACACCTCTTCATTCTGCTTTTGTAAAGTTCCCAAACAGAATTCAGTGTTCCAACTAAAACTACGGTAAGGTAAAAGCAACGATAAAATGGGAAGCGTTGTGTAAATAAAATAAATACGCGCTATCAGTCTTGCAAACCAAGGCAACCATTCGAACCAGGTTCCTGACAAACAGATCACGTGTGTACTACCGAAAATCAGTGGTACATCCACACACACGCGCATTTACCTTGCGGAGTGATCGACCGAACAGAGGCTACTAGGATGTCGTGATTGAAATTTCGTGAAACATCTAGGTGGGTCGTCCTATTCTGGTTGATGATCAATCACGTGGGCACGTGCTCAACCATTGTTAAAGCGTAACAGACGCAGAATTTGCCAGGAAACTTGTGGCGGCAATAATTCTCACTTCACCATTATGGCATGGTGTTTCGCAGTCAACGGTTTGCGTGCAATCATTATTCTGATTATCTGTTTCCCTCACACGTTTTTGTATTTGTTTTACAATTTCATAAACAACGGTGTGAGTGACGACGATGTCAGGTTCCACGCAAAGTTATGTTTACGACCTGTGCAAAAATTGGACACGCACTTATTTTGTGCCTTTGTTAAATCTGGCCTGATAGACACGTGTGGTTTGTCATCAATCTCTTTCTCTGATCATCATTAGTATGCCTACTATAAATATTATTACCAATCTAGGTGACCTTACGAGCCGTTTTGCACTGAAGATAAAGGTGAACCTAGTCGTTCAGTTTTCATGAAGTAAATTAATGTCCACAATTTGTTAGACAAGTAGATCTGCAGTTTGCAAACTCATCACCGATTTAATAACATCTGAAAACGGTCGTTGTAAGTTACAACAGATCAATAAAGATGGAACCGGAATAATTTCATTTCTGTGATTCACAAACAAATGAACAAAATAGTCACATTATTATGCATTCAGTTTTTCAATAAGATCTAGAGAAATGTATTTCGAGTCTATCAAAGTTGTGGGCGGATAAGGGGTCACGCAAAAGTTGTACAGTTGAATGCATGCACGGAGAAGCTTGCATCGTTTCCTTATTACAAGGTTTAATGAAGCGTGAAAGACGGTTGAATCACAGGATTTCAACTTGCAAACAACTTTTATACGCTGCCATCAATGAAGTATACAAGTGTGATACAGGTATAGTGGACACAAAATTTAAAAATTCTTGTGATCGTTCTCTAAACAAAAAATTTGAAAACAGTGTAACCACAATGAAGTATGCAAACCTTACTGAATTACGAAGTTCCGTTAACCCGAGGACAAAGACTTTCAGACAAACTACACAACAGGTAAGCTCCCTGACATTATGGAAGGTGTCATTGCATGTTTTATCGTGAAGTAACTCATAAGTGCTTGAATAAAGTATGTCTAGGAATGAATACATTTTGAATATATGGAAATCTGGGTACCCCAGTGTGATTGACTGACAGCGACTGTTATGAATAAGTGAAAGCAAAACACCCGCGCATTTTGATCTATTCACAAACGAATTGTAACAACATAATCATTCGTTCAAGCTGGACAAACTTTATTGCAATAACGTTGTGTTAGAAGTATTGGAAAAAGTTACATGCAAAACAACGTCGCCGGCCTATTTCAGAGTGCGATCTTTCTGTTAATTGCACTTTATTTTCGTAAGCTGATGACAGAAAACGTATTAAGGTAGCCCCTTGGGTGTAGTATACTGAGTTATCAACAACGATGAAACTATGTCGTTAAAGCCTATGTAATATACTCCGTTGATGAAGCAAATATGTAACACGCTGACTATAGTGTCCCTGTAACAGTTGATTCAATTCTGTTCAGTGAGCAAGGCTGGCATCAACACTCATTGTTAACAAGCATAACGTAGATAAGTACCAATGGTCTGTTGAGTAAAAATTCCATGAAGTACAATTTGCTGAAACAATTCCAGTATTGCTAAAGGGCATGACGCTGACGTCAATTTCATGAAAACTATTTTAAATGTTGAATTTAACTGTGTAACTCCTTGGCATTCGATAACTGTTATCAGCGAACACAAAGCTGGGTTAAGTAAACAGTCAAGTATATCGGCACGATGTTCAAATGTAACTAGGGATAGACCACCCGGCCCAGTAGCTCTGCCGTCTTTTATTTTTGTAAAGCCACCGCTGAGTTC
Source organism: Paragonimus heterotremus (assembly GCA_013368495.1). Lineage (NCBI taxonomy): Eukaryota > Metazoa > Platyhelminthes > Trematoda > Plagiorchiida > Troglotrematidae > Paragonimus > Paragonimus heterotremus. Next base: position 15,283 of record LUCH01002654.1, read on the forward strand.
TCCAACGCTGATTGTATGATAAGCTGTAGGAGCCGAACTATAAGGACCTCTAGGCCGTTGTTGAAGTTTGATTTACCGTTAATCGAGGCCGTACTGTTGTGCTAGAGTGGGAAAGGCGGCTGACATAGATTAGTAGACTCTGATCTGACAGGAAAAAGGCACACTGTCCTTTATTCATAACTCTCTGTATCTTTATGTATGCAACTTCTTTCGGCTACTTTTGTCTAAATCTCAGTACTGATCGGCCTTTGCTGAATACCATACATTCAGTCAATCAACATCTCACTAGACTCAGCTTGAAATGTTAATTGTCAGGAACCGGAATTTATGGACTAGTTGGAAAGTGGAGGGCAGACCGATGAGTTACGATTTTACTTCTGAAAGTCGACGGAAGTGTATATTTGTGGAGACCCAGTTGTGATCCGTTCAACAATGACATAAACATTCTCACAAGTCACTGGGATGACAGTGCAATCCATGGGTGAAATGACACCTACTCAGCTGGAAGGAGTAGGCTTATCCTTCCCCGTGAGTAGTTTAACTAGGAGAAATTTGTTAGGTTTGAATGATGTGTTGCTTCTCGATAGTAATACGGCGATCGATCGATAAAACACAGCAAGAGAGTCTAAGTCGCTTACAGCGAAAAGGTTGACTGTTTCAGAGCGAATGCTTACCAACTGTGTTGTTCACATCTGTCCAGCTGCGTACAGCATAGGGATATGGTGTCCAGTCAAACGAAGTGATGAGAGATACGGTGACTTTGTACGTACATCGTTCAATCGAAGAGTGCACACTACTCAGTAAAAGTCACCTGACCATTACTCACAAGCAAAAGTGGTTGACCGTCCACATATGATAATTCGGTCGCGCTTATTGTGAGGTCAATGGTGTAGCGGTCAACACGGTTGTCTCATCAAATTGTGGTCGGAGTTCTAGTTTCGGCCATGGCAAGTATACGCACTACTGATGAGCTCTAATGAGAGTGGAACTCGAATCTAGTTTTCCTTTCCGAAAGGGGTCGACTGGAATGTCTATTGAGATACGACAGCTGCGATCAATTATAGGTGATCTTTATCTTGAATAGTCACCTAGTCTGTCGCTAGCGCGAAGTGAGTGTACGTGTCTAAAAGCGTAATGAGTCGACGGTGTGAGCCTTGTTAGCAGTCATATCAAGTCCGTGCATGTTAACTGATACAAACTGTATCTGGTCGACGGACTTGTTCTGAGCTTGGCATATTAATGCTCAATAAACGGGTACTGATAAATAATCAACAGTACAAACTTGGTTCGTTCACTTTGGTTGAGCGAGTAGATATTTGCTGTGTGCACACGTAACAGTCCATCGAATTCAGAGTTGGGAGTTGATTAATCAATCTCAAATGACTGTGCCCACGACTTTTCCGACAGTTTATTTATGACGTTATGACAATTTGTATAAGAGCAGAGTAGCCAGTACTCATCAGTGGTAGGACACGAAAAGCTGGCGAATTTACTGTACCTGCCCTAAACTGATCATGATTTGATTAAAAAAACTCACTGAAAAATTTCAGTGTCATTCCTGTTGTCCTATTTTATGCAGTGGGTGTTAAACTAAAATGTGACGGCAAGACTGGAATGGTTGCAGTTGTACAAACTCCTCCCTTGTCTACCGTTTGCACAGAGGTGGTATTCAGTTGTTTCACTTTGCTTTTTATCATATCTTTCAATTGCGTGTTGGCAACTATGTCACTTATCAGACAGGCATTCCACGCGTAGCACATCAACGCAGATATATATATATATATATATATATATATATATATATATGACGAAAAGGCACGGTGACTCTAGTCTCCATTCCCCCCTAAGTAATGACGATGAAAACTGTACGGGAAAAACTCAGAGATGCTATAGAAACAGTCTGATGGATAAACCGGACAGACATTTTGACGGACGGTTACTTCATTCGTGACTCTCATGAGTTGGTAAGTCTCGGTATAAAAACGTTAGTCAATGAGGAAGCTGGAATCTTCAAGACGTGTGAACCAACATCTTATTGAAACCGTTTTTATCAACACACTGCGTCGTTAATGAATAGTGTGAGACAAATAGAAAAGAACGGCCAGCAGGCAGAGAAGATAGTGGAAGCAACGAACTTCGGAAGAAATCGGAAATTTGTAAATGCTTATATGTATTGTGTAGCAAGTGCGAATGAAGAAAACTGATTTTCTACGAGTGGTGTGAAATGGGAAGCTATGTTAGCCGTACACTGTAGTGTATACGTTCTTTGTACATGTACAGTCATCTTACAAAGTTTTAGAAATAAACAGGTTGGCAGATCAACCGTTCAAACAACACAACAGATTAATAGTCACCTTTATCATATGTACACCAGTAAACTGATTAACTGCAAAGCGTTCTTCGTTACCAAGACAGGCGGATAGATTAGTGGAGATTTTAGATTTAACAGGATCAACCGAAGCCCCGTTCTATGTTGTACAGCACTAAAACAAGCAACACAAGCACTAAATAGATTAATTTGGTTTATAGCGAGCTAGATATCACTGTGATGGATGAGAAGCGTTGGACAGAATGGTTTTTGCACATTTCATGCATATACGTAAATATTTTTGTAAAATCGTACAAACATGCACATTTAATACCACCAACTTTAAGGAGGAGGAACACAGACCTTGGTAAGTGTTTTTATTTCATTACAAGAAGGCTTATAAAGAGAGTAAGTGAACGATACAGCCACTTCAAAGAGATATGAAGGCACTTAAACCTTGCAGCTAACTTTCGTGAAGATGAAAGAAAGTTATGACACTGCATAAAGAATGTCATATATATTAGTTTAATAAAAACTGATAGCACCAAATTCATGACCAAACTGTTGTCCGTTAACGTTTCACATTTGTGCCGTGAATCAATTGTTGCCAGTCTCTACGAGTAACAGTTATTGTGATGAAAACTCTGTAATCATACAAAAAGTATGGCCCATCGCTTGTGAGTCTGAGTTCGTTTGAATCAAGCGCTGGTAGACTGTGGCTATTCTCATTCCGTCTTTTCACTTAATGTCGTCTGATTGGCCCGAAAAATGATGGTCGAATGCTACAAGTACGTTCATATTCTTATAATTAACAGAGTAAACTTTGAGGATTTAAATTAAACTTGATTACATGCGAATTTCATGCTTTCCTGAAGCATTATTTTACGGAAATAGCACAGCTACTATAGTCAATTTTATTAGCCTAACGTTCAACCAACTCGAATATTATAATCGCAACCCATTTGGCCTTGTGACTAACACGATTGGATTATCAACGTATTTGATCCGGATCATTAGGAGTGGCTGAATCTCGGGGTGATTAATTTGGATCAAAGCGCTCTGTTTTGTCCATTTCACCAAACTGTTCAAACTTACTTGTAGTACAGAGTGTTGCTTATTTTGAAAACTAGTCTGTTTCTTGACAAACATGTTTGATCGTAGTTTTTATGTTTAGATTCGCTTTAGATCGGTGTCACTGGACTGGAGTTTCAATCTTCTTTGAGTGCGCCGGTTGCCGACACCTGTACTACTGCCCGCATTTAGCCTCCGGTTTACGTTCGAGTGAAACAACTGTGTTGGCCACAACGTCGTTACTCCTGGATCGTCATTCAGTGTTGACAGAAAGGTATCTGGGTCTTTTCTCGAGATGATAGGATGAGCTCTGACGAAAACCAAACACTAGTCTAGTGCTCCGTTTTGAAGACGACATGTTGAATGATTGGCATGAATGCTAGGTTGAGAGTATAGGTTGGTAAGTTTCAATTTACGTGTACCAACTCGCCGGCTACTTGTAAAGTGACTCAGTTTAATTGGACTGGCCTCATTTGCGTGTCAGAACTTAGCGCTACAGGAACTATCGTCCACCAACCATTCTGATCTGTGTGCATCGGTGCTGTTGCCGGTCTCAATTACGGATATAGTATGCATGTCAAACTTACTAAAGTTTCTTCTGCTGTCATGATTACTGCATAATACGGTATCATTTTTACTACGGAACAAATTAATAACGTGACTGAATTGGGCTTATGCTGATCTTGTTCAGACAGGGTTATGGAACTGTACGGTCAGTAGTGAGACCAATTGCAACCAGTCGAAGGAAAGATCGGATTCATTCAAGACGATAACAGTTGTTTACGATCAGATCAATCATTTGTAACAAAAGGGCAAGTGGAATAACTGGTTCTATTAATCAGTTTGGGAAACCTACTACTCATGAATATTCTGTCTGTATTGGGACATATCAGCACAATGTGAATGCAGCCTTTGTTTATAAAGAAAAACAGCTCGTTTAGAACGAGCTTCTAAGACTAAGATTATTCTCTGTGTGAAAGTCTAAAAGAACCCTCATTATTTCGCTCGATACCACATGCTGTTTGACAAACAATGAAATATTCTTTTGGTTCTTCAGTGTAATACTTGTACAAGTGTATAAGAAATGGACATTCACTTACAAATTCTTTTTCTGCATTGATGCTAGTTCAGTCACACTCTACGGATGCCCCAGCCGTTTGGCATAAATACAAACCGGACAAACAATGAGCTAGCATGGATAAATGAAGAGCTTAGTTGGGACAGTTTTGCAGGTGTAGGTAGTGTTCGTCCGGAGTGTAACGCACAGTCTGTGATTGGAAATAATAGGGAGTTAGCACCTGATCAGTTTCCTTAGCGTCAACGTTTAGTTGTTTATGGTGTAAGTGCAATTAATGAGGCGGGGTAATGAGACCACAGTTCTGGTTAGCTGTTGTGAGTGTATAACGAAGATGAACGACCGCACTATATTACTTACGTTAATACTACTCAGTAGTCGGGCAGCAGTATGTATTTGGGTATTGAAGTAAACCGAGGGGAATACAAGATAAAAACAAGAAAGTGCAGTCTGGCTCGAAATGGTGCTTTCCGTACATGTACTTTTCATTGGCGACCGTAGCAACCGTGACATTCTTGAATCGATGATATATGAAAATGAGTGTGTTTGTGCGTTATGGTATTGAACCGTATACCCCATGTGTTGATTTTCCGAATAATTAATTCTTGCACCATCCGCGTTTTTCGATCAAAACATAGGCGCTGTCTCACTTAAATTGAAAGTCAGCTGTTTTATTTACGAGATGAAATTATCTTGCTGTGAATGCGTGGGTTCAAACGTAAAGGGTTTTGCCACGAATTGATTAAATTACGCGCTACGCTTTTGCTTACAAATTAGAGTTTGTCTTTCCTCCCATCAGTTTATGATAGTCAAGCCTCAATATCAGTCACGAAGACAACGATGACAGTAATGACTGATGATTCTGTACAACTTCCGAATCAACTGGTAACATGTAATCGATTGAACCACATCTTACTGTCAAGCACGAACGAATTAGCGACGTCAGTGAAACTAAACGGTTAACGACGGATTGATTAATTGACGTTAACAAATTAACCCGTCTATATATCAAAGAATGAAGCCAACTGTGAAGATAAGGATGTAATATGACACCAACTAAAATAAAAATAACAGAATAATGTAACACACCATATTTGTGAGTTTACGTGGAGCTCACAACCATACAGAACCAGTACGCTCTATAAAGTGTGATGTCGATTGAACATTAAGCAGCGCAACTAGTGCAACACAAAACAGCGCAAAACTTAGACCCAGAACAGAGGATGAACCACGTACCAAAGACAAGTTAGCTGCCACAGTAATAACCTACAAAATCGGGGCGACAAAGAGTGAACTGCCCAATAGATATGAGAGAACGTTTCGATGGGCAGGCTGAAAAAAGGAGATGGCCCCAGAGGCGGGCAAGTCTCAGTGAACTGTCCAAAAATAAGGTCCTTTTACTGCAAGCAAAAAAATGTCGCCGATGCGACAAAACATTGATGGGCTTAAATTCCCAATTTATGGGGGAAGCGATAAGGATGTTAGATATGAGGTGAAAAAAATGGATGAAATAACAACAATTGCGCAACACAAAAATGAGCGTTTGTTGGCAAATTGGTTGTTGTTTCAATTAGTCGAGAAATAACGACGTAACAATAACGGTTGGGATGCCAAACATAAGCAACAGAAGACAGATAGACTCGTAAAGCGTGAAGAAAAATATGGAACAGCCTACATCTTGAACTTGAACAACTACGAGATTCAACAGCTTGCCATCAGAAAATTCCACCGTACTTCAGTAAACCGGTAACACGCCGACAAAACGGCAAGAAGACGTGCATTGCGATATGCAAGCATTTCGTTTATTCTCACCAATCGAGTACATAAAACATTCGGCTATACAGGTTGAGCGCTTGGTGACAAAACAATGAAATGGACGAACATCACATGGGTGCAATCAGGGTTCACTGCCACGGTAACGAAATTAATTGCAAATGTTTTATGTAATCGACTGATGTGAATAAACGAAATGTTTGCCTCTCGCAATGTATGTCTTCTTGCCGTCTTGACGAACACATCAACAACCAATCACATCAGGCTGCAAAGTATTGGCAACGACCCTCAAAAACCAGCATGGCAATTCCGAACTGCTTAAAGAGCTCAATGGAGGTCATGACATTCGAACCGATTCGGTCAACCGGAATCATAATACAGTAACTGAGTGATTTATAAAAGGTTCATAAGGTGACTGGTGACTGTGTCCGGTCCTTGATATGCGAGATTCTCCATATCATTCACTAGCACAATGGCTCGCAGAGTTGCTAGGACTATTGAGAATCATCACAGCAATGCTTTCGATGAAGGATACGTTCGAATTCATAAACTTCATTCTCTCGTTGAGTGCAAAAATCCAGGTGATGTTTTCTGTCGATATGTGCTACTTTTTCGCAAACGTGTCACTTGTAAAACCCCTCCACTTTTCGTTTACGGCATATCAAACGGTTCTCAATAGCATACAATCCCAACCATTCTTCCTCCAGCTTTGCTGTATATCACAAACATATATGTAACATATATACGTCGACAGGTTTAGTAGGAGAACGAATATTTTTCCAGAAGCTGTACATGGAGACACATTTGCAAACTGATGGTCAAGTCTATTTGCCGAAGGTACATCAATTGGCTCACTTATATCGGGATTGCTTGCGAATGCTTCAGTGTAACAGTTTAAATAAGGAACCATTCAGACATTCAAATTTAAATTGTAGCTTCAGTATGTGGATGGCAAATTTGCCGTTTTATCTTGACCCCAACATAATCAGTTCCACAGTTGTTTAAATAGCATAGTCGGTGGATTAACCTTCACACGTAAAGAATTAAAAAATTCACGCTTAGCTTTCCTCAATTTGTCCGTTATAAGAAGACTTGATGGCAAGCTTGAAACTGCTGTCTATCGTTAGCTGACAGCAGACGTTCTCACTTGCGGCATCAGCCGTCCGACCTGACATTCTTAAGGCTGTTTGTGAAAGTTGTTACTAAGAGTAGAAACGCACTGTAGTTCATCCGAACTGAGCAAACAAGAACAAGTACGCCTGTTCCAACTGTTCACTTCCCATGGTAATTCCAGTAGTTCCACGAAGGCATCTATCTGAGGGTCCACATGGACCAACCACAGAATAAAAAGTGAAAGACAGTGTCACATATTCACGGAATCTGTGAAACAGCACCAAGGATAATCTAGCCACTGCACATGAAATTTTCACACAAGGCGAAGTTAACATTCTGTCTAGCTTTACTAAACGCCAAGTGTCGCGTAACATCAGATGAAAAATCCAGCTTGGTCTGCCCGATTCTATTTGTCTTTGGTCGGGCCAACAATATGTGAGCAAGATGGGCAATCAACTGCGTACGCGCATACATGCACACAACCTGAATGGGGGACGGCTTATACTAGAAGTCCTATATTCAGGGGATTCTTTCGATTGACATATGAATGTAGACAGTCAGTAGGTCGGCATCGTCGAGGCTGAAACCAAAAACAGACGAACAAGGTGAGTGGCAGAACATTCCCAGTTCCCCATCTGAATATCATAACAAATCGTTCACTGTTGAATATGTCCCTCCCCTAATTATTTTAAATGTATGTAAGTGAATCTTGGCGTTGTGGTCGAGTTTGTGCACTGTGTTGATTCGGAGGACTATGCCATCTAGGGCTTTGGTCCTTTTAGGTTCTACCCTGCCAGATAGACAGAACAGGAGCAGCTGGACTAAAAGCAGTTCCGCTGTTAGCTGATGATTTCAACGTATTGTGTACACCGAGTTGTAGGTTTTATTGGTGGAGTTGCAGTCCAGGTGTTTGTCAAGTTTGTTGCGTCGTTTCATTCGGCCGATACTACCATGGTTTTACTCCTCGAGTAATCTGTGAGTAATCTGTGTGAGTTTTTATGTCCGCATATCTCGACGAATTACTGAACTAAACCGACAGGGTCACTGATACTATACAGGCCAGTAGGTACAGGGTGGACGAACTACACTCTCTGGTCCTGCAGGTTGAGGGTCTAGACCAGACTTTCTCCAGAAAAATGGCACTCGTTCGAGTCCGCTGCCTTCTACCCGCTACTTTGTGGTACAGGCTTTCGAACCAAATGCTTTGGTTGTGAGCCCTACTCGTTCGCCTATCTAGGACATGGCTTCTCGGTAGTATCTTGAACCCAGATCAACAATAAAAATAAAATATACAACGAATGAAAGAGTGCATCGGTCGTCATGCAAGATAAGCTAAGTCATCCCATCTGTTGTTTCCAGTTAAATAGAGAGGTGAAAATACGGTACTGTTAAACCACCCACTATGAGCCCCCCAACGTGAATTCTTGAGCAGATATCATAGAAAAATCCTAGTATCTCGAAGTCCGATCAAGGACATTCTCAGGGATACAAGGCAATGTCCGTCTGGACAGGTAATGTACGTAAGCTCCTGGGTCAATGCAAAACCACAAGACAGCCGGAACGCCGCATCGCACTGATTGCCATGGAACTGAACGGCTGAGACATCGATTTTACAAGCTTGAATGGGATAACGTTTACAGATCAAAGTAAGCTTCGAAAATTGGGTACTGGGTACACCTTCTGCTGGATGGGATACCCCCAGACGGTACTCAGGAGCGTGGTGTCTGTTTCGCAGTTGTTGACTGTACCAGTGCTTTGATGATAGACGAATCGCACGGCATCAGTCCTCGAATCTTGTCTATGCAACTGCTGCTACATTCCTTGGCGCTTGTGGTCCAATTATGGGTCACACCGATGACACAATGACTAGTTCTTGATTATGTAATACTTGGAGTTAAGGTCTTAGGCTATACCAGGCTTCACGACCGCCTGTGTGTCTCACGCTCGTGTCAGGGCTCAAGCTGCGTTCTGATTGGTCGCACCTTCAACGACCAACGGCTCGTTCGCTGACGCACTTAGAAATGACTACCGCCTGTAAATATGACAAGTTTTTACTTTTACTGAGTCACGGGTTCTCTCTACCGCTGTTACAGCCTGTAAAGCCTACTGTTGATAACACTCTAATAGGAATACAACAGTTGTGGCTGAGCCTTCGGATTTGACTATTCGGTCATGCTTGTGTGGTTGCTGGCGTTGTAGTTAACACGTCAGTCTCACAAGCACGAGGGTCACAATGCAAACTCCGATCCGGACAAAGATATGTACTACTGATGAGGTCTAAAAAGAGCGAAACTCGAGTCCAGTGCTTCCTTTCGAAGTGGGTTAGCCGAAAGGCTTACCTGAATGCGAGGGCTATGATAGAATGTAGGTGGTGTTCAATTTTGAAATAACCCAAATCCTCGAATCTTCACCACCAAATGTGCATCAGTACTGCAGAAACCACAGTACATCAGTGAGTGAACCCAATGGCGCATGCGTAGTCATAAACTACAAGCTGATTGATGCAATGCAGAACAATGAACCTGGAGAATAACGGATGATCTAAGATTGAATGTGTCCGTCCAATCTTGATATGGTATCTTAACGCGGAGTTTAGACTGGTCCGCTGTTGTATATCCTATTTTGTCGCGATGTGGACGGGCAGTGAATTGTTCGTCTCAATCTGCTCAAAACCTGTGAGTGGCCGGCCGTTTGTTGCGAGTGATTTCAACGTGTGAGTTGGGAGCGTCGTAGCAGGTTGGCCGGAAGCCTTTGGGCCTCACGGCATCGATGCAATCAACGAGAACAGTGATGGTCTGTTCCACCTGTGTGCTACTGACGGGCTGGGTGTCACAAACATCCGATTCCAGCTGGATGCGAAGAATATCACGACTTGGACTTGCCCAAAAAGCGGTCACTACCGTTTGCTTGATTACATTATTGTGCGACAGCGCTACTTCCGTTAAGAGCGTAGCACGCCAATGATGCGTGGCGTTGGAAGTAGCACAAATCATGAACTGATTAGAACTGAATTGCTTATTCATGTCTGCAAACCCTTTATTGTAGATCATTCAAACAATGACAGAAACGGAATGTCAAGCCACTGCATAATTCAAAGACAAAAACTGTATTTCAGTGTGATAACAATTCAAGGAACAGATTGCGGTAGTAGTCATCGGGAAGAACGATGTCGTGCGTCAGAAACGAGTGGACTGATTTGATGACAACGACACTGTTACCTCTAATGTGATGTAAGATAAGAATGAGGCGTTTGCTGTTTCCCTAATGGGTACAGATACTGCTCCGGAATGTTCATTACGTCCTGTCGAACGCAGAGTACTGTTGTACAACTGTGGAAATGAAAGGCTGCATGTGAAGACAGATTCCCGGGAGAACTGCTGAAGAATGGCAGACCAGATTTGGAACCTGCCTTGCTTCTTTGGCTAGTTTACTTCATCTGGGTGCAAGAAATAAGGCCACAAGATTTCAAGGATACCCTTATCGTACCTTTGCCTGAAGGTAAGAGTAGCATGCAATGCACCGACAACTATCAGGACCTCAGTCTACTAAAAAGGTACTAGCAAGAATCCTGCTAAGCCGATTGAATGCGGACGTTTTGGTGGCTAATTTTTCCGAGGAGTAGTGTGGATTTAGGATAAGTCGCAGTACGACCAATATGGTGTCCGTCGCTCGACAGATACAGCAGAAGTGTTGTGAACGCAATCAGCCGCTGTATGTCCTGTTTGTGGATTTCATCAAGGCGCCTGATTCCGTGGGCCGTGAAGCGTTACGGATGGTACTTTGTAAGTTTGAATGTCTAGGTACACTCAGCAATTAAATTATGATGCTGCATATGAGCATGGAAGAGAAGATGCGATCGTGATAATTTCGACATTGTCACTGGTCTGAAGCAGAGTTCTGTCCTAGCCCCAACCCCATTCATCTTGGCAGCAATGCATACCGCTGCTCTTCAGAACTTTGAGGAAGATGTGGAATTCAAATGCCGCGCGGATGGCCTGTTGCTGAACGTTTTGGTGCCCCAAGTCGGTCAAGTAATTTGACAATGCCCATTCTGTTGTCCGCAGGTACTAGTGCGCTGTGTGCACACAGCAAAGATGAATTTCAACGACTGGTCACGAATTTCACGACCGCGGCATCCAAATTTTGTTCAGATACCAACACAGTTGAAGCATTTTCTTTCTTTCAGCCTTCTCCCGTATAAGATGTTGTGCCTGCACCTGGAATCCGCATCAGTAGAGGTATTATAGATAGTTAGGCAAACCTGTACGACTTTACTAGCAATTTGTTTACAGATCGCCAGTGACCAGCTCGTGTCACGAAAGTCGGCGTTTCTGTAGGAAGTTGTGAAAAACATGTCTGGAAGAACCATAGCCTGAGGACAAACGCGAATCCGCCTGTTTGCTTCTCAATCGTGCTGTCCACGCGATTGTACGGGAGTGAAATTTGAACCTTCTATCAAATGAATTTGTGATATTCAAGCCGCTTCTACGTGTACCTTGGGTATTCAGTGATCGGATATGGTTTTGGACACTGAGGCACTTCAGAGAGCAAACCGGGATTAGGATTGAAGTCTTGCTGATGTTCAGTCAGTTTGTTTGACTAGGACAGGTCCGTAAAATGAGCAACGACTATATTCCTAAGCATCTGCTGTACGGGTATCTAAAAACAGGCAAGCTACATCCAGGCAGTCAAAAACGGAGATACTATGGTGTTATCGAAATAATTCTTTCGCGCTGTAACCTCAATTTTAGATCTAGAGAGCACGTAGCCCTGAACCTAACGGTTTGGCGGAATACGATTCGGATGGATATCTGCAGGTTCATTGAGCAATAACTGAATATCCTTGATTTCAAGTGCGCATTACACAAAGGAACTGTGTATGTTACACGTTATGATGATGCGACCACATGGCTTTGCGATTAGTGACATCGGCAATGCGCCGGACGTCTCGAATTGCTAGGCCATCAACTCACGCATAGTTAGCCAATGACGACGAGTACGTTAGGCTCAAATAGGTTATTTCAGTTACACCTTCTTTTTCGCTCGTGCCAATTAACAACCGCCGTCTTTAGTTACTATTCTTTTCAAAAGGCTGGACCATAGTGACTTTCTACTCATTCTTTTCTGTAGTTTTTGGTGCATTGTAGGTTGAAGGTCTTGTTTGTTTTTTGATCCAACTGTGAATTTTGTTCATCTGTTGTGATCCAAGAACGCGGATGGCACAAGGGTTATTTATTCGACAAAGCAATACACGGGTTAAGCATTTAAACAAGACCTGTCACAAAACCACTCATTTGCACGCGGTATTCGGCCTCAGATAGTCTCCGCCGCCACAGACGTCAATGCTCAGTTCCATTACTGAGCAGGGACCGTTGTGAGGGATGCTGCACTTTGATGATCCTTCCTGCAGTCTTCTTGTGGCTTGTACGTTGTCAAAAAATATGCCCTGCACCTGCTACTGAATAGCCGCGGTATGGGTAGTATAATACGATCGCTCAATTCCACTGCTCATCTCCGTCCTCCTTTCTGGAGTACGATAATATGTACATCTATATTGGATTACTTCTTTCATTGTGATTTTAATTTGGTTCTCATAAGCTTAGATCTTACAATTAAAGTCTCTCCAATTTTTACACGGGAAACGAGAGTTTCGCCTGCATACTAGCCTAACATCCGACCAATCAGCGATGGCCAGTTGGACTACAAAAACCTCCATTCACACGCCTCCTGGTTTTATTCCTTCGGGTTTACATTAGACGCGTGGCATGTGGTTGAAACTACAAATGACTTAGCACACGCCACTTGTGATAAATGTTATGCTCAGGCATTTTTGGCTTTGGTCAGTGCATTCGAAACAGATAACACCAGCCGTATGTTTCGTCAGAATCAAGTTCATTTAAAGCTATCTTGGAGGAAAAACTGGTTGCACTCTGAGACATACTAGTCACCTGAGGATACTTATGTCACTGCTGTCAATGGAAGTAAATCAACAAGTGATAGCGGGAGGTACGGAATTAGCAATTTCGACAGATCTGTAGAAACTCGAAAAGCAGTGAAGTGATGATGAGAAAAAAAGATGGCTCTACATATAGGGAAAAACTCATTGGTTGCCAAACATAAAGCGTTCCATTAATAACTTGTTAACATATCAGTGACTCAAACGACCACAATCCGACGAAATCAAAAACTGTATTGCATGCATTCATTATAAATAACTGGTAAAACACATCTTGCTGGACGGCTGATTTGTAAGTGATTAGTATAAATGTCTTCTTTATTCCCGGAAGACAATTGGGAATGTCAGTGGCTTCATACACTCAGGTAGCCCTATTTCTCGTACTTACTCGATCTTCAATTGGCAGCCTTCTTCGTAGGTTCTTTTTGAAGTAGAATGCCTACTACGTACATGCAGTCTTTCTGCCTCTGTTTTTTAGGAATTTGTTAGGTTCCTGAGAAGGAGGAAAACGGATTTGCAAGATTTGACGATTGTACTCTGTATCACATCCCGCGTCCAATTAGATCAACGTATGAACAACGACCGTATAGCTGAAAACTCCTCATACACCAGCAACCAGTCAACTGTTAGGAATACGCAATGTATAACGGGTGAATCACGTCTTCTTTATGCTAGTTGAAAGTTTATGGTACCAGGTGTCATGAATTATGTCTAATATTGGCTGTGTCAAGTGATGAGATGATCTGGCCATGATATGTTTATCAAATAGACAGATCCTGATTGGTAGGTTGCGTAAAGTTGGTATATTTTGCCTTAAAGGTTGGAAACTGCGTGCTCAACTGACAACACTGTCCGACCTATCAGTACACAACATTCGTGTATGTACCAAGTGAATTGTTAAATACCATAATTACCTTTATTCTCCGAATAACATTTCAAGCGTTACTAGCCGTTGAAATAAACAACAATTCGTTCTTCAGCAACGTGTGGTCATTCTGAGAAAAGCGACTGACGCTCAGTCCCAAAGTTGGTTCGACTGATCTTAACACGCCTAATCTTTCTATAGAGGATTATCCACTTGGTTCATGTACACCGACCACTGTTCATGTTCACCTTGTTTGAACTCTAACCTACCTTTACTACTGATCACTACCATTTCAATTGTATATGACTTTTCGCATAAAATTACAAGATGAATTTGTCTGAGTTTGCTTTACTATGGTTAGACACGGCCGCCTGTTTCACACAAGGACCACTTTCACTTTCCTCGGTATTGCAAAGATTTGTGTTGTTTCCTCTAATTCGAGGTCAGAAGGGCTTTGCAGCAAGAGGTGCAGATTAATTCGGTTTCTGCTCCTTATGACTTCAAGCTTCATCGAATGCGCCTGCACACTTCCATAGATCTTTGGCGCATTCGGACATTGTGTGTCAGTCACCGATAGCGAAAATGACCAATCAAAACTCTTCATCGTAAATCAATTGCTTATCCGTCGCTCTCGTAACCTAGACGCATGTTCACACACGGACATGTAGGGCCCGCCTACGCCGTCCAAGAGCAAAAGTATACATATGCATAGCCTCTCAGTGGTTACATCAGCTAAGCGGCCAGCGAACTATTTATAGACGAGAAAGAGTGAACGATTTGGTAAGTGGATTACTATTTTTAGTCACAAGGACACTAGTCAGGTCACAGAATAATTTTTGAGGAAACTACCTACCACTGTCTATTGTGTGCATTCTAGACACTTAGACACGCTATCCAGCCCACAGTTAACTCGGTAGGTTGCGCGGCCTCACGAAACGCTACTGAGGTAACTTGAATAGGGAAATTTTCATAAAGTGTGCTGTTTTCTCCTAGTTCTTAAGTATACTAGCCCTTGCTCCATTTGTTCTCCGTCTGGGATCGCCACTTAGTAGAAACTGCTTTCTAGCCCATATCTGAAGGGTGACAGTTTACTAGCCAGTTAGAGCGAGGAGGTGAATTAGTCATTTGACACTGAACATGGCAAGAAAACGAAGCATGAAGATTGACTCAAAAACAAATTTAACCCGGTTAATTTCAAGGTGAACGCAACTCATATTTGATCGCAGCTGCCGCATTCCCATAGACTTCCCTTTCGAAAAAACACTGGACTCGTGTTTCGTTTTTGTTAGAGCTCGACAGTAGTGCATATCCTTGCCACGGCCGGAACTAGAACCCCGGCCACGCTTTCATCAGGCAACCGCGTTTACCACTGTGCAACTGACCTCACATTAGGCACGGCAGAATAATCATATGTGAACGCTCAACCGCTATTACTTGTGATTAATGATAAGGTTGCTTGATCGTCTCGAGAGGAGACACATTTACTGTCTGTTAACTCCAGCTGATAACCCCGCGATTAGGACTTGAAAATGAAGATCAGTCGAACCATTCATGTCGAATCCTCTCTCTATGAATCCCACTAGCTACACCCCATTTCAGTACACATTTAATCCACCCTCTCTCGTTCAAAAAATCAACTACGTAAGCTGCTGAGTTCGGTCATTTCAGCAAATGAATGGAAATCGGGCTGGGTCATCTAATTCAGTCAATGTGTGACAGGCAGTGAGGGGGGATTGCACTTAACTGGATGGGGGTGTGGTTGTTGATGGATGTTTGTCACACGTGTCCTCGTTGAAATGTGCTCTTCTCAGTTTCGAGTGGTTTGTGTTTTTATAAACTTCAAGAGGCTTGTAGATAGCTGGCCAAGAGAAGCTCATGAATTGTACTAGCTGTGTTCTGGCGCATAAACAAAGATTATACAGTGCGTTAGAAATATACTCTGACGATGTTAACAACTGTGCTCCGACAGCTCTGAAGCAGGCTCGGCGAAACCTGCAGATGGTTCGGAAACCGTCTTTTGCCACAGTTTAGTATCGCTCAACATCTGTTGCGTTCATTGCACTACGCGACCTTTGCTACTTTTCCTAGATAACCCGCACACACCTTATTCAACAGTAAATGGTTGAAAATTTTCGAAGACGATCGTTACAGTCAATAAACAGAAGACTCAACCGATCGGATTGCCATATGAGTAGCTTCGGCTAACTAATTGAGAAATCGCTCGTCAGTGGTCAAAACATCGACTCTGTCGGCCCTCACTATGTATTAAGTAACATTCACTCACATTCTACGCTATCAGCAAACAAAAACAAGTAATGTTATCCGTTCGAAAAGTACTTATTCACGCTATCAACTTAACTTGGTCGTAAACTTTCATTCATGAATATAAGACAAAAACGTAAACAAAGGTAGATCGGACATAACGTGAAACTGGCGACACTCTCGCTCACACATGGCCAATTATGTACGTATGTACTGAATGAAAACGCACTCATTCAGCTTTGTTTAGTCCTCAGCTAACATAACTAGGTACAGCACGTGCCTCCACTTATGATTTCACCCAAGAATATTCTAACCATTTTGTGTGACTGAGCAACAAAGGTCAATGTTTGACGACTGACTGGAATGTAGAGGGCGCACTGATGAATAGCTGGTCCTCCAGAAGAAGAGCTCGCCTATGAAGTCTCCAAATTGACTGAATAAATGACGGAATGAATATTCGCACAGAACAAGATGTTAGTGTTTCAGTCCATGCATTAGTTGCTAAACAGGGTGAGTTCGCTGGTCTTTCTAGTTCATACAGTCGTCGGTTTTAGTTGCAACGGCTTACCACGTGAATATCTATTATTGGCATTTCCCGTTCAGAATGACCGAATATTTCGAAGCGATAATTTTGCTATCAACCGATAAAACTTTGCAAGAGGCTCTAATTTGTCTTACAACGAAAAGCTGACCTATTTCAGAGTGAATTTACACATGTTGCGTTTGTTCCCTTTGTCTAACTGTGTGCAGTAATCTGAATACAGCTTTTGGTCAAGCGGACCGGTAATAAGTACGACGGGTTCTCATAAGTATGGATTACTCGAATAACGATTTGTAATCAGCAAGGGCCACCTAACCTATCGATAGTCAGAAGCAAGTGTAACTGTGTCTAAAAATGCAGCGAATCAAGGACGAGAATTGTTTCACCTTTTACACCAGGTCCGAGTCTGATAGCCGGTGGCCTCGACTATTTGTTCTGAATCTTGTATTTTTTTAAAGCTAGGATTGTGTGTATTCAACTTAAGTATTGTTAGTAAACGGTTGTCAGAAAGTTACAACACCTTTCTCCCTTAATAACTCGAAAACTGGAGGAAGTGTATTGGCAAGATAATATTTTTGGTAACCGCAGATTCTACAGTACCTATTCAACTTCTGTCAATTCTGAACCATACTATACAAACACAAATAGCTGAGAACACCTGAGTAAATGAATAGCCACATGCAGGAGAGTAAATATGGTTGGAACGTTTGATATTCAGAGCAGATAGATATTCATGATGAATCATTTTTAAACTTCTAAAGATGGTTTGCACTTTCAGCCCGATTTAGCTTCAGCAAAATGCAGTGAACCTAAGTGTTTCTGTCAGCTGATCTCAGTAAATGAATCTAGTGTGAGTATATGCCCAGATTCTCAGTTGACGAATTGTGCTAGGCTGCTTAGTGACATGGTGGGAAATTTGTAGCTTCAGTGCACCTGATTTCTTTAATATTATTTGTTGTATACATGTTATATGCTGTCTAAGTAAAGATGTAATTGTCCAGGCTCGATGAGAATGATTGGAAGCAGCTGACTGCAAAATTTGATTTCGCCTGAAATCTGTGTGAAGATATGAATTGATTAAAACCACTCACTCTACTTTGAATCATCAAGCCGCTGATTAAACCATACCGCGTTCCATATAGGCAACCGTGTTAACTTACCCGCCCATTTTCTGTAGTCATCTGTTATATGCTGTGTTAGAAGATTGTCTCAATTTGCGGTCTTCCGCAACAACCCAGTTAATGGCGTACAACACAGTTATAGCATAACATAATTGTCCTTTCCTGCAGAGTTACGATGGAGAACGACCAGTCCATAACGCATGCTGCAGTCAAATAAAGCAATACATTATCATTGTTATGTGTAATGAAAACGCAGCTCAGTGATAGGTATTTCGATGTCGAAGTTAGGAGTTCACGAATTATGTCCCGTCCATTCCATATTTTTATCTCTAAACTAGAGATGTTTTTATCTTCAGCTTTTGTTCATATGATAATTAGAAGCCAATGTTGCCCAGTGATAGTTTGATACCCTGATTTATATAGATGTTTCACCCAGCGATGCTATCATAAAATTACTAACACACTACCCAAATAGGTCTTTATAAGCAACTGTGAATGGATTGAAAATTTAATCAGCTTCAAGCATCTCATGTACAAGCAATCCATCAAATCCGGTGTACATACTATCTTTCATCCACGAACCAACCGCGATTCGACCAAACTCAGTCTACGTCTTGGAAAGAGTCCCAACAAAGCCAGTAATATTCATCCACTGCTTAGGAATCACCCATATATTACAAGTTACTTCCTAAACGGTATGCCTACATCGGTTGTGCCGATATGACTGGAAATGTTCACTTTCATCTTAAGGTGAGAGGTGAGCATGACTAATGTGAAAATGGGTGCTAACTATTGAGCAATCCTAATCTTCTCAGTCTTACAAAAGTTAAGCTCAATCGGCTATGTCTATTCTGTTCAACACCGAGATTTCACACTGCTGTAATAAATGTAGATAGAAATTGCCTAGAATAAATAGTAAAAATATGGCTTTATGATTTTTGCCTAAAATATTTATTCCGTGTCAAACTGCTTCCGAATTGCAAAAAATGATGTGGGTTGGACGGTTGTCAAAATCGAATTCTTGTTACAAAATGATTCAAACAGAATGCGGCTTCATCGAAGAAAAATGTAATTATCACCTGTAAAAGTCGGTGAGTACAGATTACAGGTCCCTTCAAACTTACTGAGATTGTTAGGATGAAAAGTTGGATATTTTCTACACAAGAGTTTTAGACATGACAAACTCTTGGGTCAGTCGACAGGTACTTTTCCAGGGTCCAGCAATGTCGGTTCAACTAACTTCTTGAAAAGTAATTTGTGGTTTCTGTTGTTACATGTCAATTTCTTGAAGACGATTCTTTTTGCAAAAACTTTCTAACTAAACTCCCCAAGGTTTTGCAAATAACTAATTATATAATGGAGTGCTTATCACTAAAATTCTGTGTTACAAAGTTAACCCTTTCACTGCTCATCGAACAATGTATTGCTCTTATATAAAATGGCTTTTCATCACTCTCGTTTCAGGCGAGCAGTACGATGTCAAAGTTACATTTGTGTTTATCCGAAATAAGTGCGGATAAGGAAGCTCTGTGCAATCTGTTTAGTTATCGTAGAATTGCGTTCACTGTTGGATATATTCACTCAAGTGAAAACCGTGAGCACAAAAATGAGTTCCTTCGAGTTCTTAGCCCCTCATGGACAATGATCACTTTACCTCTGCTCCCTATTGACCAATTACAAGTGAACTAGGTTGGCTGTGGTGAATCTAATTAAAAACTGCAGTTTACAATCCCAAACTATGTAAAGAATTCAGGTATAATATTTCAATCTGTAGATATCTGTTGGCTTGATGATGAGATCTCAGAAATATATGTCCGTCAGTTTGTGTTTTCCACAAATTTTTTCACAAGCGGCTCCCGTGAGTTGATCTACTCGCTTTCCATTTACTGGCCATCCGAATTTTGTGTCTTTCGAAAAAGGTGTCCATCCAGGAAGGAGCTGCAAATGTTTGTACCTTGACTTGCACTCATTTTGCGCAGCTAAGGTCTAGTCGGGCCAATCAAAATAACAGCATTTAGAAGACAGTAACCTAGGTGGAATTAGCCAGTACCAAACGAATCAAGGCAGCAGAGGTGATTTGCTTTGAAGATTACCATAGCGTTATCGGCTAGGTATAGAGCGCACCGTCTGAATAGAGTACGTTATTCAGTAGAACTGCATTAGACAGGCATACCACGCGATATCTTGTTTGATTTATGGTGATAGTTTTCGTGACTGGCCACTGGACAACCTTCGTACCTTATGGTCTAAACTATATTAATGTTCGGCATATCTTTGCAGTAAACCCCACAGAATAAACACTTATAACGTGCGAAGGTTTTGTAGTAGGTACCTCCTCTGAATTATGAAACCTCCTAAAACCATACACGAAAGCTTTGAGGGAAGTGAAACAGGTGCAGTCCCACAGTAACAATCTTGAAAACAGACTTTTCGAACCAGACTCAACTTTTTGAATTTATTGACAGCAGGATGAATCCAGAAAGTAAATAACACCGTTTGTGGACAACCCTCCCACTTCTTAGTCAAGCTCATTTATGATTTGTAGTGCTTTTTTCCCGTGAACATGAGGAACCCTGAAATCCCCATTCATCCGCGGTAATGAGATAACAACCTGGATTTCAGATCAGCTCGCATTCTACTCTATGTTAAGAGAACATTTCATCCGATTCCGCTCGAAACCAGAGCTACACTGTGTGGAAAGCGTAGATTTTCCGCCAAAAACACGGGTAACTGTCGAAACTCAGTGATCCTGTTACGTTCTCTCTACAACAGTAACTCAAACTCACTAAACGTGTGCGAAACGTTGTAAATCTCAAAATACTTAAGTGCGACGTACAGTGTGTCACGTCTGCACACCGCTCACTGCAGTAAACGCACGAAAATAGAACGTTCTCGAGCAAACTCAATCAATAAGAAAGACACTAAATGAGCAACATAAACTTTGAAGGGCGACCACGTCTGAGATACGATTGTTCCACGGCTGTGGGACGTGGTCAACGTTTTTAACGGATAGATCACGGAAGACAAGAAAGGTAGAACTAGATAGAACCGTCGTGCGAAATCGGTCCAACGAGTGAAAACGACAAGCTTAAATCCACTACAGTGAACATCAGCCAAAGGTGCAGAAACCATAAGAAGGTTTATGTGAAAACCACTCTGCGCGGTCGATTGGAATTCCGATCGATAAACATGGGTGCACGATTAGCACAAGAACGTGTGAACCGAACAATAGACATTTTGTTTTATTAAGTGATTTTTCATCACTTAACGACTGATGACCACGCGCGTGTGCGCACAAGTGCGTATAACTACGCTTGCGAACAAATCTACATCTAGGGCCAACATTCACCAAACCAACGATTAGCAAGTGATCGTTGGGTAATGCTGGCCATCATCTTGATGTATGAACTTTTGAAAATATGAGCAATCAGTTTAAAATTGCGCTGGCACAACCACAATATCCATTGTGGCTATGCATTTTGCCCTATAAGTGACGTAATACCAGTGGTTCGAACCAGCGAAAGTAGACATATTGCTTTAGTGGCTGGTGTCATTCACCGCCAGGTCTAATGGAATAGCAGAGAATAAAGAAAAAACTAATCGACCGTGGCGACGGAGTACAGAGGGTGAATAGAAATTTACCCATCCGCAACGGTGCCACTAATTCCGGAGTCTACGCTGTTTGAGGTGAAACTCGTGCGAAAATTCTGATTTTCCCCCTTACTCATTCAAAGAATAATTGCTTCCTTCGTAGTGGTGTGCAAAAATTGACTACTAAAAGGCAAATGGTTATTAACACAATTCTCAGTATTGATCCGGCATTCAGATTTGAAGTAGATGGATAAACTGCAGTTCCTTTTGGTTGAATTTTTTCTTAATTTCTGACCTATTGTGGACTTTCATGGAATGTTGCCATGTTAGTAAAAGAGTGTCCTATGTTAATTATACCTCTTACTGGTCGTGATATATCACTTTTCCGTGATAAACCTGACCACTGATATCAGCACATTCCGCTTGACACGAAAGTATTTTAAGGTTGGTAGCAATTAATTCCCAAGAAATATCTGTGCTATCGAAGCAATCGTTGTTCTGTTGTTCATCTGGGCTATATCAGTTATAAGCCAACAAGTAAACGGCCTTGAAATAGTTTTGAATTACGCCAATGAATTTCACAATCACGTGACTGACGATTTAAATAATTTTGAATTAATTATAAAAGTGACCATTTAAATAATAAGTAAATTTCTTGTTACTTTTAGACCAAGGTTTGATTATAGCGTTTCCTTTGTTTCACCTCCAATCTCTTGTCAAATTATTTGGGGAAAAGCAAGAGTGTATGAGACTTCTAGGACAGAAGGCTAACTTTCTAAAAACGGCATAAACAAACCATTTGAAACAAATGTCATTTAAAGAGTGATTACATTCAAGAAGAACGTCTATCGGAATGTTTCATATCACTTGTGTAAATGTGGATTTTGAAAGGATAGTTGTTTTGAACAGTTATCATAAATATGTGACGTTCATTGAAAGACTGTGAAAAAAGTTGATTATATGTGATAGAAAAATTATATTAATCCTCCCTTATTATTCGTCAGCTTTGTATTTTTCTTATCTGTTTGAGAATGATGAAGAAATGAAAAGGACCGAAAGCACAGATTGTTGATATTCTTGTCGACCAATCTGAATCTCATGTTGTAAATAACGTTTTACAAGATGGAAATTAACTTTGTGGATGATGTACGCTGAATATTACATACCATACACTCCATAACAAAACTTAGATATGTGAAATGTAAATGTGGGGCTGAGTAAATTAGTCAGAAACCCCGAACAACTCACAAAGTACGGATTTTGACGTTTTAAGCTGACTATGGTTAAATGTTTTTAGATAAACTTCATTATCTTTGAAAGCAAGATCACACAAAGTGCAATATTGACTGATTCTGTCTGCTGGAATAAAATGCAAGGTATAAGCTATACTGACAACAGGTTTTACTGCGAAACCTCAATCGGTTATTCAACCGAATTTTTTCGCTGATTGAAATTGACATATGAGGTATCCAGCATAAGAACTTTCGTCAACAAACATAACAAACATCTAGAAGACAGAGTTAATGCATTTTGAATGATCGAAATGAGTATTTTTTGCCTGAGTTTCGGTACAGGTTTTGACATGTTGATTTGATAACAACAAGCTTGATGATTGTATGCCCATTTTGACCTTCATTACAAAACACAGTACTCCTACACCTTCGTTCTTGCTAATATCGATCTGACCCCTTGTCATTAAAATTTTCTTCATCCCAGGAAGTAATATCTTCATTGAAAAGTCAATTAAATTCGACGAGACCATTATAATTGATAACATTCACGTATCACATACCTTTAGAATCTAGTAAGTTTTTGTCTGAATCCAAATTTCTTTATGATTCCTGGTTACAAACTTAATGATGCATTATCTGTAGAGTAGCTGTATCCGCTTGATTTATAAGTGTTGTTTCAACCCATTTGTAAAATAGTCCATCAGAACAAGAATATACTGTCTGCTCCAGAATGTCTCCGACATTATGTCAACGCACACAACGTGGAACTTCAATTACCAATATACGTCATTATTTTTCTATGCGCAATTCTAAGACTGAAACATTAACCGCAGTACCTGTCCCAGTTGCAAGACTCTCACCGGACGAATTCTCAAACACCTCTTCCAAAACTTGATCTGATCCAACTTCATTTCACATTTCATTTCTACAACGTTAAATCATTATTATGCAGACTAAGTTTATACTAACTACGCCAGTAAATAAGAGGGGTTGTAGGATTTAAAAATGATCGCAATACCAGGTTTTTGTTTTGCCTATAACAATGCATAAACCTGAGCGCCATAAAGCTCACGTCATCCGCTGTTTCCAATTTTGCTAAATTCGCCTTCATGCTGCCCATTTCGCACGAGTGATGAAAGACCGGCTAAGTCCAGTATTCATTGTCTCCAGCTTCTGTACGTAGCGCTAAGGAAAAGTTTTAGACTTTTATATACTCATCACCTTTATCATAGACAGCAACATATTATTGAATTATGTCACTACTTTTCTGTCATACAACCATAGACCGGGGATTAGACTTTTAGTGGTTAGCACATGGGAGGTGAGTGAAGAACGTGAGCACTAAAAATGCCTATGTCTAGACTCAGTTGTTCGTCATCAGGGTGTCCGAACCGTTCAAGCAAATAACTCAACTCTAACTGAATGCAAAGCTCCATTGGGCAGACAGTTTTCTTACAGCTTTCAACGCCCGTCTCCGTTAAGTGCACTCATTTCCCAGACAACCCAACCAAACAACATTCGCACCACTACGTCCGATTAGCCGTTATCTATTCCAACTTGTCCAGCTACCAGCTCTGTAAATTGCAAGGGCCTTAACCCTGGAAGGCTACCCCGGCATATAATATCGCTTTGATAATTGTCTTCATTTCTCCTACCAAACTCATCACATTTCCACCTGTTACCTTGTGCCAATCAGCAGTGGTGTCGGCAAAAAGCGCCTATGTAGCACATAACTATTATTCTCAGTACCCGCTATAACCATCTATCCGCATATAGGGATCATCGAACGGATTTTGAATACCACGAACCCGATTGCTCTCCACGTTGCACCTGTAGTATAGTCTCACCGAAGAGATTAAAACGAGGCCCAGTTGCGCCGCTGATTTTGATGGTAGACGGACTTACACAAGCCCATGAATTTATGGAATCCAAGAAGGTACATAGAATGCTAGACTCGCTGATTGTCATAAGTATCATTAAGTCAGGTAGAGCCCCGTGAAGAATTATGAAGTACTGGCGAATGAATTACTGCATCACGGGCGTCACCTGCAATATGTCTCTCAAACTTAATTCTGAGCTGTGACCACACTCAGTCAAGTTACACTCAGTTTTTGCAGACCTTCCTAATGTCACCATTCTTGTCATATGCACAACAAACGGCATTTGGTAACTGGCACAAGAATATGGAATACAGCTGATCGTAGGATAAGCGCCGATGGAAAGTAAACGGTTCGGAAACATTATGACATTTGGCGAATGATACAACCTGGTTGGTATGTTGTGTGCCTCTTGAAATGGTTTCTGGAATAAGACAACAGGTTGCAGTGTGGTTGGTAGCATCACATTCTACCTCTGGTTGTAAATTTCATAAGCGCCTACAAACGGCCAACCTTGCCTAATCATTACTAGACACTACAAGATTGTGTTTCTAATTCCCATAAACAGTAGGTGCCCAAGTCCATTCGTAATTTGTCGCGAGAATTACGGCGCGAAACCTGTTCCCTTAACTGTATAACGAAACACTGATGTGGCAATTTGAGGCTACGTACTGAACGCTGCCTGCCACGGTAATTGGAAATCGATCGAGTATTTACGACGTACTGATAGATTCTCATATTCCGTAGTCGATATACGGGCAGCAACAATGCCATGTTCTTTAACTATGATAAAAGGTTCGTCTGTTAGAAGTCAGGAAGTAGACAGGTTGATTGTCCCTTTTGATACACTTCCGGATGCCCTACCATTCGACCCGCACCTCAGTTTTGATGGCGTCGTACTGCAAATTCGACTGTTTGCTGACAGATAATTCCATCAGCTTGGAATTATTATACTGCGGAATATGAGTGGAACACACCATGAAGACGTACTCATGAACTGAATGGATGCATTATGGACCGGATGAAGATTACTTAACGGGAACAACGATGATGATAAGACGAGGCTACTAGTGAATGAGTCGAAGTAGTAAACATTGACTACATTGACACCGATATTGCTACTCATCAACCACTTTCGTATAAACAGTGTATATAGTTTGCTGTCTGATTGAAATGTGATCCTATTGGAATGCACTATATAGATACGAATTGCGAATATGCGGATATTAGTGGCGGTAGGGAGTACAACCAGAACAACGACGTAGGGTCTTTGTACTCTGTAACTATCGATGAAAGACAGCTCCGTAGTTAGTGGTGCTGTTCTACAATACACATAGTGTTTCGACTCACAGTACTCTCAATTACCGGATAAAGATGAACAACGAAAGGAGTGCTGGGATTAATAAAAAAAAGGGAGGTTATTATTTTGAAAGCTGTGAAGTGTTTTTGCTGTCCCTCACAATTCTAGAAGGATGGACTTTCATAAACATCAATCTTCTAATGTTTTTCTGTCTCGTGTTATATCGGAGTCTTTATCTTGTGAATGAAGGTCACTGTAGACAAAGAAGAAACATCAGAGCTGCAATTTTGACGAAGTTCCGCTGTAACTGCAAGCAGCAAGTTACCAACCCACATACTTACGACGCCATATTCTACCAATCTTGTTAAACTTGAGTAGAAACAGAAAGCGTATCGTCGTAAATAAATTTAATAGATTGCAGTAAACGACTTTTAAACTAGAAGAGACCTAAATGCGAAAAATCTGGACTTCGGCTGGATTCGAACCAGCGACAGAAACAACATGCCTAAACCCGACAAATGCTCTACCAGCCGAGCTACGAAGCCACGCCGGTAAACCAGAAACTTCATATTTGGACTTAGTTACCCACCCAACCAACTGTGTTATATGGAATCCATCAAATGATCCAGCTGACTGACTGCCCAAGCAAGATTTCTCGATCAGTTCACGCTGGAATCCACCAACGTCGCCGATGAGCATTGACATTGTAGTACTGATAAGTAGTGGACTTATAATCTCACTGCTGTCTTTTTGCAACTCAGATTAATGTTAATCTAAAGTATAAACAGCGTAATCAAATTTTGGACTTTTACTGTTAATTTCCTTTCTCCCTCCCAGATTTAATCATTTCTATGGCGAAAGTTGGACGTGGATATCAAATCGGCTTGTCCTGGATCCCGGATCGGGACGGTCACGTGCCAGCAGGTGCTATCAGCGTCGCCCCTGACATCTTTGTGGCTCGTGTACACCAGTCAGGTGATTTGGTTCCCGCAAAGGTTGTTTCACGTTACAATAAAGCCTATTGCGCACACTCAGAGCTTGAGCATGAACACACATCCTACGAGGTTTTGTGTGATACATGCGCACCAGGAACGCGTTCATGGTTAGTCATCTGTTTTTTGTTCAAACCATCTAAGTTATCCGGTGCATTTGTAAACAGTCCGAAGTTTTTCCATTCTACCTTGATGCTACTTAAAAAAAAGGTACACTACTGGTCAAAATGGGCCGTTTTTCCCTGCCGAGAGCCAATCATGATGTTAGCCTACAACTGAACAGTTTCCCACTATCATTGATTTAAACCCTTTTGGATCTCAACACCGCTGTTCGGCATGGAGTCGAAGACGATCATCAGTCATCGTGGCAATAATGAGTTGACTGAGTCATGGATTCTATAGTCGGTTGACTTTAAATCACACAAAGTTTGAAACGGAGACTGCATATTGTTGCTCTGTTTCATCACGTTAGTGAAAACTTTAGACAACTTTGGTTAGTCGCAATACAACGAGGGAAAGTGTATTAGCTCTACGTTGTTAGCATAAAACCGTAAAGATTCGGATGAAAAGAGGACTGCTACTAAAAGACGGGATTGATAGTTGTGACCGCTGGATAGAACAAACCTCGACAGTGCGACCTATATGCCGCCTTACGCAGTGCCGTACATCGATATCACAATCCCATGACTTGCAGTTGGTTCGCCCCTAAAAGGGACGACCAAATATTGACAAGTTGCACAAACCAGCGATCAAACGCTAATCCATTTGTAGCCTAGGTCTAATGGTGACGAAAATTCATTAACAATAAATATTTACCTAAGGTGAACGATTGACGTACACATAAAATTGATTGCTGGATTAATCGCAGTTCTCTAATGATTGTACTTCCATTCTCGATGAAACCAGCATTTACCCACCTGTGTCAATAATTAGCTGTTTTAGTTATGAAAACCGCGGTCAGCTGCTTAAACTGTAAAACGTTTACTTTATTCACAGTTGATAATTTGCTGCAATTGTCTCTCATGTTATGGCAATTATATGCTCATAGGGATTTTCCCATAGAGTTATTCGCTTCAGATCGAAATATTGCCTGTGTAGACAACAGCAAGTGATTGTTTCAAGTTTAGTTGGATATTTTTTTGATCTACTTGTTGCTATAGAACAAAACGAAGTGTATTGACTAGTCCTTCGACAGACAATATGAACACGCTACACTGACTAAATCAACCTCATTAGATAAAAATAAATCTCTCTTCTGCGCACAATAATGACGATAACAAGTAAGGAATTATCAGGTATAGTTTGTATAGTGTAGTGACTGTACGTTTTTCAAAAAATGACCTAGATAAAATGACACAGCGAAGAAACAAGTATGCAGCTATTCTTTTGGTCATTTGTTATGGCTCTGAGTAGGTGACGACCTACGTTGAGAGACGAATTGACTATGTGGCGAAATAACGGATACTCACTATACTTCAGTTCCATTTCCAATGTGTTAATCTTTCATATTTCAAAAACAGTGTTATTTTTTATTTTAATTACCTATTAGGTGTGATATTCGCCAATAATCAACCTCTGAGACTGACTCATTCCTCTTGTAGTAACCGTGATTGATCTTTGAGTAGCCGGATGTGTCCCACTCGAAAGTGGTGAAACTTCACATTGAACTCTCGTGTGCTACGGTTACAAAAGTTTGATCCAACGTGCTTGAACTAGTCAATTCTTGTGAACAAAGCACTAAGACAGTAATGGTTATCCAGCCGGGAAGACGTTAGTAACTCTGACGCCCGTTATCCGTTACCTTTCATGAGGAACATTTTTTTGAAGACCTTGATCCATTATCAAAACAAGATGCCGTGAAATACCAGCAAATGTATGTCATATATTGTGCATCAAGATGTTCAGACACGATGTTCTCTATTAGCATACATAAAATAGAGTGAATTTAGGGATAACTCAGTGCATCCACATTGCCTGATCAAATCGCAGTCAGAAATCACATGCTTACTTCTTGTATGCATCTTAAAAGAAAATGTTGAAACAGTAAGTCCGTGTTTTGTTGACCCAGCAGATCAGACGGGCTAGTTTCCTTTTAAAAGGGCCGTTTTATTCCAGCAACATCACAAATCGAATAAGACGAACGGTAGACTACATGCACCACTATTTTTTAATCGCGCTGTTATTACCCCCCAACGATGTGATTCGAATAAGGAACAGTGGCTTTTCAACAGAATATGCACATTATAGTAGTGTAGATGAACAGGTTAAGCACGTTAATGTGAACGCTGAGCGCACCGTCAGTGACGGAATCTTTGCCCATTTGACAGTTGCCGGAATAAAACTGATGTGAACTGACGCAAAAAGGACACATTTGGGCAAAAATCAATAACAGGGCAAAAGAAGTAGTGAGTAGTTTCGAGGAACAATGGCCACTTCCTAAAAACTATGTTCATAGACTATAGTAACGAATAGAAATCCTGTGATAGTTCACGTGTACTTTCCAACGGACATTCACATTGTACAATTAAAGTTTGGTTGATCTTCAATTGACTAAGTTATCCTTCTATATGCTATTGATCTGGCCTATTTTCACAAATCATTGAAGAACATGCCCCTTTTTCGTGTAATTACCAAGCTGCTCAGAATCACCCAATTTTGTCTAACTTGTGTGATACACTATCATATATTCAGTATCCGTATACCAAATTTAAAAAAACTGGAGGAAGAGCGTTTTATAAGAATTTCGTTCAGTCGACCACCAGAGGAGT
This sequence comes from Paragonimus heterotremus, assembly GCA_013368495.1. NCBI lineage: Eukaryota > Metazoa > Platyhelminthes > Trematoda > Plagiorchiida > Troglotrematidae > Paragonimus > Paragonimus heterotremus. Next base: position 45,128 of record LUCH01002654.1, read on the forward strand.
GATGGGTAGCCAAGTTGATGTGAGTGGACCTCAGCTGCACCATCAGAATGGAACCGTCTACTTTGTAGGCTAGACACCTGTCGACTAGGTCACTCAGTATAACTCTTTTGGACTGCAGGACAGTGTTTCTTTTCCTATTGCTGTGACCGCAAAAGACGCCTGGTCTGAGATTTTGTTTCTTGCGCACTCTCGTACACGTCATATCAAAAAGTGGACCACAAACGCGTGAACTCATTTGCAAGACAGACATGCATTCACACACATTGGCTGACAGTACGCTGTCATTCGCCTTAGTAGAACTTCTCATATAGCACGTACACACTATTCCGATAGTCTCTTCTTGTTTATCATCTTTTTGGCGTCCGGAGCTTGCCCTTTTGTTCCTGAATGTCGCCTGTGGGTAATATACCACTTGGGATTAGTATACTACTCACAACGAAACTGCCTGTCATACAACACTAGTATATACAATTCCTTTTAGATTCTCCATCTTGCACACTTCAGATGGGAGTCAGCAAAGCCGAATAGGCTGCCCATCACTTCGCTGCCGGTTAATAGGACCAGCAATTTGCATGAAATTCTCCTAACCCTTTCTGGAGTCGTGATAGGGGTTTGTTAGTTTGGTAGTTAAGTACAACCCACGGGAAGTGGAAGCGCGACTGTTATGGACAGTGACGATGCACAAGAAGGACGGGGTTTCTGAGGACTGAAACCATTCTGCGTTGCTAACGCTCACAAGCAATGATACTGCAACGATTGAGCTTCAAAACCTACCGCGATGAGTTGCAGAAAGTCAGTATGGTGCTGACCAGCAACCTAAGGGCTCTGCTTTTTTCTGAGAATTATATCCAGCTGAGTTCATGTCTGTGCCTAAGTTATTGACTGATAATAACAAATCAACTAACTGACATACTCCCAGCAGCTGTTTTCAACAATTAATTTACGGCTTATCTCAGAGGAACGAAGTCGTCCTAATCGACAAGTTACGAGTCTGCCAGCTGCTTTAAAAGTTGATTAATGCAATGTTTGAGTTACACTAAGTAATAAATCCCAAAGCGATTTGTTTTAAGCTGTTCCACTGGCAGATATTAATCTGGCAGACAGCTGAGCTGTGGGCATACCGACTGTAAACATGGAATTGTTCCGTGCAAATCACTATTCTGTGTAACAAGTACACCATGCATAAGATGAGATATCTGGTTATCTTTCAACACGGGTCAGACGCCTAAACCTGTCGCTTTTGAACCTGAGGTTATTTTCCAAGGATCCAAAGTACCCCATAGCTACAAATACCCAGGTTGTAATTTTGTTCACTCGGTAATATCGAACGTGTGTGCCTTGGTGCTTAAGAAGCCACTGCGAATCAGTCAACCTATCATTGTGTGGGGATAACTTATTGAAGACTGTGGTGTCATGGTGATCTTCAATGACGACTAATCATAGAAGTATTGGGCTCAACTAAATTCAGAGCTATCTACTGGCTTCACAGGCCGTAATTTTCTAAAAGTGAAAAATTGGTTGTCATCTCTTGTCAATAACACCCGGCGAAAATTCGTTTCCGTCTAACTTAATCTATATCTAATCAGTTGCACCAATGATCAGAAAAACCACTTCGGAACTTGGATTACTCACCAAACTGTCTTCGAATGTTTTATTTTTGAAGATTTCCGATAGTTTCAACCCACAGCTTTACCTCCATCCTATGATAAATATGCAGTCATACCTTCCGCATCACGTGACACGAAATGGGAAATGAAAAGCCGATTACAAAATTTTGTTTATTATCCTATCCGAACAAGCTGGTTAAACCGAAGTAATTTAGCAGCCGCCTCGTTTAAACGCATAGGACCCAGCGCCAGATACACATCATCTCTTGTAAATCTCGTTTTCGCTTGACCACAGTCATCATTTTTTGAGTAACTGGCGGATGGGGAAGCATCAACGGAATTGTCTGGCTGGAAGTTAACACTTGACTTCCAGTCGTTTTTTATCTTGAACACTTTACGGAAGTCTGTGTTGAAAACGTCGTTTGTTGATAGCTTCAAATGCAAGCTCCGTGCACAGCAGAATCCATACAATGAGGTGAAGCTGTGCTCGACTTTTCGTAACTACTTTTAGTCCACTACTATTTTTGTGCATTAAAAGGTGTTTTATGTACGGTTCAGTGTGTGAATTTTTGCTGCTGCGATATCCCCTCATTTGCACCCCTGTTGCCCCAGACTTTCTCTATCTATCTTTGTGAAACCTGTCTATTTCCGTCAATTATTTCTGAACTGTTCTATGGTTGGCAGCATCCGAAACGGATTAGCCTGTCACAGTGTCCGAAGCCAAAGGACGCCTACGCTTTAAACCATCACCCTAAATAGCTTGCGCTGCACCACCTACGGTTCCACTCACACACCACGTATTCGGTGTAAACCCGAAGAGATAAGACCAGTAGGTGTGTGAGTGAGGTCTTTGTGTCCAGCCGGCCAATGTTGGTTAACCAATTGAATGGCTACCACGAAAAGTAAATCCCCATCTCTCGGAAAATAAACAGTGAGACTGCAACGACAAGATTTAAACTGATAAGAAAGATATGTAAAATGTAATACAACAAGTATTTCAGTATACGAGTGCATGTTAGTTTAGTCCAAAGAGGATAAAGTTGAAAAACAGAATTCGAACTTGAACTACGAAAATATCCGACAGACGATTCGTCATTCAATACACCAACAAAACTCAAGAGAAGAATGGGGAGAAGATTACAGACACTCAAGTTTCTGAAAAGAGTAGCGGGTTAGTTGCCAAACAACCATAGTCTTGGTCGATGCAGTAGTTAACAAAAGTAGAATCGATATGCTGATATGGCTGTTCTATACAGGCTGTTTCATATGCATAGGCAACCAGCATTCAGAAACTCGTGTACACTGTTCTGTTCAGTCACTTAATTCTGACTCGTTCAGATGCATACAATTACAAATGACCAATTAGGCCTCAGTGTCAGGGAACGGAACAAGAACGTTGATCAATAAACCGGTGAACAGCCAAAACGTATTACATAAGTTAACCGGTCATGCATACAGAAGAAAAGAAACAGGCAGCGGCATGACAACAAGCAAAGGTCATGGGGTAAGTGAATCGACCTATCGATTGATATTGGCTTTTACAAAATGATTAGTAGGACAACAGTGCAGGAAATAAACCTATCTAGAATAAAGAGTAGGACTTATGTACAGAGTGAGCTCATCGCCGTAACTACCACCATGACAACATTTGTGGTCTTAGAGAACGGATGATAATCGCTTCAGATATAGATGACAGCGTTTTCCTGAGGTCTTGGCAGTAGCTTGAAGATAATCTAAAGGGCTTGGTTAACGTCCGCTATGTGCACTCTTTATTCAGTGCTCCAAAACAGTATTGTCAGCAAATGTTATAGTACCTTTGTTAAGGGACTTTGGACAATGCGCAGCGATATGCTAAGGTAATCTTCTCATTTTGACTCCACTGTACGTGTCACTACAACTGTTGATGAACTGATACAGAACAAACGATTCAAACTGACGAATAAATCGGTTACATAATTCGATTCTGTTTCTGACTAATGAGTTGTGAATACGAGGTTATACAAATAATTTACGATTCCCTTGAGTGTGTCAGATAATTTAATCACTATTCACTGGTAATTGACGTTGGACACCCAAATATGATTAACTGATCAGGACCAACACAAGTTTGGTGCTACAGTCGTCTCTGTTCTGTCCCAACAACTACAAGGACTGGAGTAGAGCTCTCTGCTTGGAAAAGAAAATCCGTTGATGATAAGCTGAAACAAGAGCAAATCACGGGTGCGATGTCTTTATTCGAGGTGTGATTGCTGAGAGCTGTGAGCGTCATTCAACATGCATGGATTAAAACAAAAATAATTTGAACATCACTTAACGGATTTAATGGAGTCTGCGGCAGAACAACGAGTTCTGACTGTCCGGTTATTGTTTGGCCCTAACAAGACAGCGTGTGTATCCTATAAGCGTGGTGAATAATTCGACTATTAGATACGCATGGTTACGGAAAGAGACCCAGACACAGTGATACTGTAGGCACCGGTGAAATGGGAAAAACGAGTTTTCCAAACATGTGCATTGGTCAACGTCTAAATCCCGGTTCGGACAAAAATTTCTTGGACAGTAGGTAGAACAAAAGTCAAGTTTATTTAGAATACCATAAAATGGCTCCGTCTATTCTAAGCGTTAAGATCATGCCAGTGACTTTCGAACCTCGTCAATAAACATGACGTTCGTCGAAAGATTTGACTTGATCTCTCCCCAGTTGCTTAAGTACAACTTATACTGTCGTTCGTCACACAACCTATTAACAGTTTAGAGTAGGGAGTTCGCGTGTGAGGAGAAGTAAATGCGCAGTGTATCAACACAAGGCTTGTTCAGAAAAACTCTTCCTTATCTAACTAATTCGATTTCGAACCCAATAGGAACAAACAAATGTTCTACAAAAAAAGAAAGCTGATCACATGATAAGAGTTTCTTCACTTAAACTAAAACCTTGTGAAGATTTCACTGATTGACCACCACGTATTTTGCTGCTCATGTCCTTTACTGTTCAACAACACAAATCAACCGATTCTGAGTACAGTATTTATCTTACGCCCCAGTCATCATGCTGTTGTCAACCCTCTTGTGTTGAGTTTAGTCTATAATGGTTCACTCTCCATAGAGCCAAACGACTGGTCTAATGGTACTTTTACTCTGACATCATCCTTTACATTCGAGGTTCTAACTTCCTCAAACCAACTTTGTAATCAATAAACGCGTCATGCCAAATCCTCAACAATAGCAGTAACAACCATGGCGAATGGAATCAAGTAACTTCATGACTGGGAGAATAATGTTGTCAACTAAGGAAAGCCTTCTTCGCGAACAGTTGGTATCGGTGATCGTTAAAGCATTGATGGACAACTGTTTCGAGTTCGTTAAGTCTCATCATCAACGTACATGTTGAAGAATTGGTCTGGTGGATAACTGTCCTAGCTACACCCATATGCAGTGGCTTAACAGTTTGCTACAAATTCACGGGTCTTGGGGTCCGTTCCCGACCCTCGTGGTGCTGATAAAATCTACTAATGTACAGCCAGTTGTCCATCCATTCTTCGACGGTTACTGTTTGTGAAACCTCTCTCTATTTCTTTTACGTTAGTGATGAGTGTTTACTGGTTTACAAGGTAACTGCAGAAAACAGCCAATCGATTTCAAATTATGAGCGAAGGAAGTGCCACAGCTGAGGAAAATAACACGACCTTTACCACACAGTGTCATTAATACCCCCACGACAGTGACATTTTGTGGAACCTGCCAAATCATCAAGCCACATTTCACTAAGGGTAGAATGACTTGGAATGGCAGTCACATCGAAGGTAATTTGCAGTCTTCATCGCTGCATACATGTTCGACTCCGTTTTCGTCAGAAACACATGGAAGTTTCATTAATCACTATCATGATTGTATGCCTATCATTCCGGTCAACAGATTGTCTGATCAAATAGCATAATCGCGCCACATCACAACGTGAACAATGAACGTCACAATTCAGTTGTGTATTTCCAGGTCACATGGGAAGGTGAGTGTACAGTGAAGTGTGTTCTGTGGAAGAAAACCGTTTTTAGTTCTTATATGAGAACGTGTTTGTTGTCATGTAAAAGTACCAGATCGCGTGTAACCTGAATCCTGTTACTCCTCTCAAACGCAGACAGACGAACTGACAGCAACCGAGTTCTACTCCACTGTCGTGTAATCGTTTATCGAATATCATTATCACGAACCATGAACCCTACAAAGTGAAAACCTATTCTAAATGTTCCGTTTATGTTAGTGAACTATAGTGACCCAAGACTAGAGTTTTCAACTGCTTGTCTGTATGAATCCAAGAATCGGATATATACCAGGATGAATCGCGTTTGTTCTAACTTATCTCGCTTAAAATGCACATTTCTGTTGTCCTGTACCATAATGCGAAGCTTCTCCTACGGAGTGTATACAGAATGTAAGAAAGTGCACCAAAGCACAATAAAAATGCGTACGGTTAGTGGAAGAAACAGACGTTTGGTTTGTATCACCGATGGTCAAACCTACACAAGTCCCGACAATTTCGTCAATACCAGTTAGCGCGCTATCGATCTGATTCACACTGATCTGTTGCCAACGTAAGAAGCACAGTAGGTAGTTGGTTCAACAGATCTAGCGGATCGAATTACACAAACGGTCTGGTACCTGAAATGTTTGGAAACAATAAACACGAAGCTGATCGAGTTTAGAATAAACAGTACATGTTGTGCACCGCACATTCGCTTGAATTGATCCACATTTCCACCTCTTACAGATACGTGTCTAAAGTGGAAAAATCACCTGAAAAATCGTTCGACTGGCGAATGGCCAGAGTGAATTCATTACTAGAATGTAAGCTATTGTTGATAGCATAGCAACCGGACATTCGTCTAACCATGCACGCCTTACTTTTTTTGTCTCAGTTAATCACTTATTCCGTGGGCGGGAGTTTTGTATTCAACCGTTCGTCAACCTCTGTCTGATAATCGTTACTAAGTATGACATACCTCCTCAAAAGAAACATGGTAAATGCCATAGCAACAGAAACTTTTCCAGCAAAATGCAATTGACTGCAAACCTGCAATCCATCTGCTTCGTTTTTTATTATATGGACTAATGAGGAAAGAAGTGTATTTGGTGGAGCTGAAATTTGTCACAAAACATGTTCTCCAGTGAATCTCATTTTTGACAATGTTAAAAGAGAGGAGTTGTCACATTGTTGGAGTTGCTAAATGTCTCAAGCTGAAATGTCAGAACTCATCATCTAATTATAAGTCTATCCAATATTTAATAAATATTTTCGCAATGCTACATTACACTGTTTTTGACATCCGACAGGCTCGTGGAGCGTACTCGTCCTGACTGCAAAATTTTGTAAACATTTCGTTGTTTTGAAATAGACAAAGGATTGTGAAAATGACCATTCAAAGTTGTAAAACACCTTTACACGATACACACGGTGTCTCAGTCACATTAGAGTCCAAACTTACACTCGCATTCTACCAGCAGATATCGTTCTTAGGCTAACACAATAAACATACTGGATCTTCTGTTGTAGGTTGGCAATGCAGAAGAATGAATGGTTGTTATGGTTTCAAGTGAACAATCAAACCAGATTGTTTCTAATTTCTCCACGACGTGAAGAGATTTCTGTTGTCAATTATGACGCCGCTTAGCCAAAGGCAGTCTTTGTTCTGCAAGCCAGTCTTTCAGATCATCAAATAACCTCTGCTACACGGATTGTATTTGTTCGGCTGGTTAACCTGTAGTCCGGATTCAGTTTTCAGTGGAGGCCCTTAGAGTACACTTAATCAGGATTTACACGAGTGTGTTAGACTGTATCACTAAAGTGAACATTAGCAGTCCTGTTCTGTTCGTAATATTCTTCTTTGTAGTGTATACCCGTATCCCGACTCTCAAAATATTTGCTGTTCTACACATTTTCACAGTGTAAGATCGATCAGCCAAGATAGATTACCTGTGGCAGTAGAAATTGCTGTGATTGGTTAATAAGTTTCGTGGTGCCTATTTGAAAACCGAATAAACATGAGGTTATGTAGTGGACTGAACATTCAATTGTCCTTGAACCTACCTGTAGTGTGCATTGTGCAGTAGTAGACCATCCGTAAAATCTTCCTTTTTAAGGCTGCTACTGTTCCACACGGCGCACACATGATCAAAATGAACTATTTGCACAGCATTCTCTCAGGAATTATTCTACAGTATTTTGTGCCCTTGCGTTCCCATCACCTAAGTTTGCTCAAGATTACTTAGTTAAGAGGACAAGTGTTTGTGTCCCACTAAGATGGTCTCAGTTTTTCCAATCCATATTCGAGATTCCCCGGGAAATCCTTTTAGAAAATGTGCATGAATTATCCTAGTAAGGTCAATCAGATCCGTTATGTTTTGCCATAACCTGATTACTTTAGTCTCGTGAATGCCTTTGTCAATCTGTTGGACTTTGTACTCATTCCAGTCGATGAACAGATGCTCAACGGCAGTGCCCACTAAAAATAACCTACTGCTATGAGCTCACTGTCACCTGCCAGAAGTGTTTGTGCGGCTGTACATCCGAAATGTTCGCCTACTGAGGTAGAGTGAATGAACTCAGTAAGCTTTCGTGCGTGCACCACGCATGTCACATTGGAGCAGCCCCTCATAAGTATCTAATTTACATTGATGACTATCGTATTTAATTTGAAACATCTGAGCAAATGGTCAGTTCTAGAGGATATATTTTACTTATCATTTTGTAGAACACATACGCATCAATCACAATTGAGAAGATGTCATCTAAACTAATCAGTCTACAACATAGGGCTACATCGATGATCTCGGATGTATAATGCTTTCTCACTGCTGCTGCTGCTGCTTGAATATCATAGGATACTATCGGAGTTGCACGTGGAGTTCAACTCATTGTCTAAAGGGTGTAGATGTTCACAATAAATTATACTCGAACAAAATATCGATGGGTAAAAATCGAACTAAAGTTACTCTCTCCTCGATACTTTTGCACTGTGCTTCTCATTGAAACTCTTTTGTTTCCACTGTTTTAAGCCGTCAGGCATTAGTAGTCGTTGCTTACCTTAACAAGCATCACTATGTATATGTTCCCTAAAATGTTGGCATTTTCGGAATTCTGTAGTTCAACGAGCCATAACATTCCAATCATTTGACACACATTTTCTGAGACGAAGATCAGTGGGATCGATGGCATTTCCGCAGCCATATTTTAGTTCACTTTCCGTACAGTCACAACTAGACCGCCGGAGTATGAGGATCACCTCGAGTTGCGAATTTTCAATGTTTTGTGCACTCTATAGAAAGCAGTTTGGTCAGTAAGAATGAATCTCACCACAATAGTCATCAAAATACAAACCATGAGTAGGTTGGTAAATTACCAGTTGAAAAGAACCATCAAAATTTTTTGCGGAATTCCGACCTAACAGATAGTAACAGAAGAAGAACAAGACCGGATGCGTGTGAATGAACTTTGCAACAAAATCTAGTGGGAGACGTAGAACTATATTTAAAGAGTTGCAACTCAACGGAGAGGGTTTTATCAGACGGAATTTTAAACGTACAGTAGCAGGCTGTAAATTTTGAGTGATAGCCAAGAAGGTCAACAAACTGCTTACGAGAGTTTCTATCACATCCTGAGAGGTTCATTGGGAATCCGACAAACGGTAACTTCAGTTCTAGGTTACAGCAAACAATAAATATAATTGAGAAGAGATATTCAGTTATCCAATCTATACTTCACTGGTTACTGCGTGCCAGCACCTGCACACAGCTGCATCTGTAGAACCACAGTCAAGACAAACAGCAGTACTCAGATAAACGCAAATTGTGAGTTGATGTTCAAGAGTTTTTTAGTGATCTCTGCATGGACGCTGTTGAACTGAAAGTACACCACGTACCAAAATTGACCCGATTTGAAACCTTACCGATCAATGGTAGTGATGTTGCTCAATCATTTACGTAACTATGCAGACCAATAGTATTTTGTGTGCGGTCATCTTTAAGTGTTGTGTAAAATCCCTTTGGACTGCAACACAGCATCTCACTTTGGAGTTAAGCTTTTCAACGTCACGCGTGCTGACTACGGTGCGTCAAGTTTGGCAATGCGCCACTGTGTTTACAATAGTCGGGTTGGCCGGCAGTCATAGTGCTTGTCTTCAAATGTACATCACACAATGGGGTACCATCTGCGGATTCACAATTCCAGGGAGTGACCATAGATGATGAGTTGCTGAAGTGTCAAGGTTCTCAAAAACCACAGTGAGATGATGCACATAGGGTACTTGCGATACCGCTTTCAAGTGGTGTAAAATATGGAGCATTTTTGTTTATCTGATTCAGTGCTGGGAATTATCACGTGACATTACTGAATATAACTACACAGTGGATTAACTCCTAATGAACAGTTTGCCTCAGTCCATCTGAACTAGCTCAGTTCATAAAGCCTAATTTTGAGAAGACATGTCCAGGAGATCCAGCTTAAAGTTTATTATGACAATCAATTTATTTAAATTTAACTGAATCAATTGTGCCCAGTATTTTAGTATGCTAACAGAGGGTTTTTGAAGGTCACATTGATTTTTATTAAAAAAACAACATAACTTCACGATGATCAGTCTGTTCATCTATGTCATTTGCATCTACTGGTTTTTATTGTGCATGTTTTTGGTTAAAGGTATGTCAAATGGTGGTTCCGATGTAAAAACGAGGAGGCAATGTAGACCAAACTGAAGATCAAATACACTTTTTATTTCAATTGCAGTTACAGTATCAGCTAGTTCACAGCAGCAAGTTGCGAAGATTACCAGTGGGACGTTCACAGCATCTTTGCTAAAAATTAGTTTGTTATGTCACAGGCTTGAACACGGGATCAGAATAGGTTTCTTTTCTGCACCCGATTCTTCAACACATTTGTTAGCTTTCTTGGAATTTCAAACTATGCTTTCAAATTACGAAAAGTTTATGTCAAATAAGTTTCTGACGTAAATTTCTTATTGAAGTCATCATTCTTTCATAGTCCAAAAACCTGACGAATTATTCTTTCAGTGCTAATTTATGTGTATCATTTTAACTGTACATTTAGCAGTAAATAGATCAGCAGATTTGTTGAACGCAAAGAGATCGAAGACATGAAAATGTAAAGTGTAGCTGGTACCGAACCAGCAAACTGTATCACGTCCCTAAGTTACATTTAGGTTGCCAACTGCGGACTGCGTTGCCATATTACACCTGGGATTGGAAATGGAAAAATGGTACCTCATGATACCACTTCCTTCTACCAGTTTCATTTCTCACAGATTGAACATCACAGGCAACTGACTGCAGCTGTCGCATTCCTACTGACTTTCCAGTCAACCCCTTTCGAAAGGAAACACTAAACTCGAGTTTTGCTCTCATTAGAACTCGTCAGTAGTGCATATCCTCGTCACTGTCGGGACTAGGACCCCGGCCACGTTCTTATAAGGCAACTGTGTTGACCACTGTACCACTTACCTCACACATTAGGCACGACCGAATTATCACATGTGAACGCTCATCCAGTTTCGCTTGTGAGTACTGATCATTTCTCAGACAAGAGGAATACTGTTACAATTTTCATGTGGCTACCATTATGAACCTTGAGATTACGTATCTTAAATTTATCAAATACTCTACTGAACTATGACATTTTCGGCAATCAGTAGTTAGTGTTGAAACAATATACCAATGTATGTTTTTCAATAATCATTATCACAGTGAACTAAACATGATATGCGGTATAAATTCTCGTTAGAAGGTCAGTCATCTGCGTTTCGTGACCAAACTTTTCGTTGTGACCCACATGTTAAGATTCCCTAGAGTTCACATTTGGGTGTAGCGGTTGTCTTTACTGGCTTTCGAGGTGGGTCCTATCGTTTGCGGACAGCATACCTGGCATGTCCAAATATTAACCAAACTCATTTTAAATTCTGAAGTAAATAGCCAGACATGGTAACAGTGGTATCAGTGATATGGGCGTAAGCTCGATCAGACCGTAATGACTGGCAAAAAAATTCCTGTGAGCATGGCCGGGTCTGAAGTACACTGTTAATCACGCGAAAAACAGACGTGAACGAAAAATTCAACGTGTCTACCCATCACCTGAATCAGCCGGACAAACCGACGGCATTATGTGACAGGCAAAACGGAGAACATGGTTTCATTGTAGGTATTCGATTCGGGAACATCCCAACCTATCAGATATACATTTGTGAGCTCGGATAATGTCCCCCTCGTATCGATGTTATGACTTTAGTACTAGTTTTAGACCCGCTATAACAGTGCTGATACATTGGTATACCTGTTGATTGCTTTCCCACATCCATTCTTTCGTTTTGCTACTTACTTAGCTACAAATGGGAGCACGCAAGCAGTGGGCAAGTGCCAAAACGAGCAATCGTTGGTGGTTTGACCAGCAACGGATCACCTCTCTACATAGCCAAATCTGAAATCAACTTTGAACCAGCTGTCGGCAAGGTAAGTCTTATCATCGGTAAACCTTCATTTTGCCCAAGTACACGTGTGCAAAAGTAAAGGACGAGTTTAGCATTCAACAAGTTGGTCTCAGTGATCACATGTGAATTGTTGCGCTCCTGTTTTGACCTAACTGTGTGTTATCAGCATTGACTACATCGGCGAACAGAATCAACTAACTGTGAAAAAGTATCCGAATAGTACCTCAGATATTCATCAGGCAGATCATGAAGCACATCGATTTCAGCCTCTTGGGAAATAAAAAACGTTTTGAACTATACATATTCACAGGCCGTGAGTTCCATTCTGTCCCAGGCACGATCAAGATGAGATAGAACAAGGCCAAATCAGTGGTACCTTACCATTTATTTGGGAGCACTTCATTCCAAAAACAATCCATTCCGAAACAATTCCTCTGATGGAAGATGCATCTTGAAAACAATTCACCTCAAGACAAAGCATCCTCAGGAAATCTATCCGGAAACAAGAGGGATAAATATGAAGTTTTATAAAACTGCAAGCAACCGAATGCGGCCCTTCCTTGAAACTGGCTCGAAAATACTGCTTACAAAAACATTCAACAAGAAGCATCATTCAGTTACTCAAAGTCTCAGCTCTGTCTTTTCCTGTGAAGTGGTAGTTGTAATTGTTGTATTCCTACTCAGCTGCAATCAGCATCAACCTAAACAAACAATAACAGTGATAGATAGAACTCGTGACTCAGTGGAAGCACATACGATAGTGTCCTATATCAGTATGCACAAATGGCCATCGATCGGTTGTCTGGTGAAGAGAGCGTAGGCTCTGAAAACCCGTTCTGTTGCTTCCCAGTGAAAGTAGGATTAGATACCTAGTAGATGTGTTCTTTCAATAACGATGGCGAGTCGTCACCAGGAGTATCTTGACTCGCTTGCGTTACTTGACGGGATCTGCAGTATCCAGCAAAGTGTCCTTGTTTATTGCAGCTCTTGTAGTCAAGTTTACTGTCCGGACATGTCTGACAGTCTGTTTTATGCCCGCTACTTCCACAACAACAACACATTTGGAAAGTTGTTGATGGTGTCAGGAAGAAAAGTTTTATCTTCCTAATGTCAAAACTGTCCGTTTCTCCACTAAATACTCTAGAGTGTTCAACCGCTGACGATCTAATCTTGACAAAGCTAACATCCTGATCTCTGAACAAATTCGCTGTATCCTCAGTAACTAGTGTCTCACGAACGCGATTATCTTTTATTTCGGTGATGAGTTGTTGAGTCAGCATAACCCCTTCAAGCTTACACTTTGGCACACTCGAATAATCCCACGGCCGGACCGTTCGGGTAAGACGAGATATAAACTGCTCTGACGGTTCCACAGCGTCCTGCATCAACTGGCAAAACGCGAATCTTTCTATAAATACGTTCGTTCTGCACGTCCATTCCCGGCCAAGTATAACGAGAGTACCATTTAACGAAAGTTCTAACTACAAGTCAAGTGCATCGAAGTGACTTTGTCTTTCATTGCCAAGCAAATGACGAAGCAGCTTCAAGTCTTTACTGTAAGTAGTATAAATCAGTAGCAAATTCAAGTACTCTGTAAATGTAGTTTTCCACTATACCCAATCAGTTCCGGTTGACTGTATGGAAGCGTCACGCTAATAGGATTCCGAAGGTTGCATATTAGAATTCATCGGACAGGTTTGTTTAACGCGAGGCCAGTGTTGTGTGCGTCTGTTTGGGTCAGTGATTTGCAGAGGTGGTGTTGAACTTGCGGCCGAGTGTAAACTCTTACGTCCCCGGTCCACAGGTCCGAGCTACTCCAATCGGTTTTGAGAGTGTCTGTTGACCTTTACTCGTTTGTCGTTGTTTCAAACGGACGAATGTCTCAGGCTGTAGTGCGGTTGGTAGTGTTCTGTAAGTTGACTGGTAGGCACGAGGACGTTTTCAACGATGGAAAAGTCTATCGGTTGTAAGGCACTTGGATTCTGACGTTCCCGGCTTGTAGAAGAGTGCTTTTTTTAAATCTGACTTAGCGAAAAGCTGAACGTCAGCCGTATTGACCAATAGCTTATCGGCCGTTTGGAGCATGAATCGAGCCAACACAATCTGACTATCTATCGCCCTCCAGTCATCACATATTCGTAACGTATCGCCCTTTTTAGCACCGTGATTACAGGGTTAACCCATTTGGAACCGCCGAATAGGAGCATAGCAGTAACCATTTTACAATTGGTCGTTTAAGGAGGTCACAAATGATGGCTATTAATTCCTTAGAAACCTTTATACAAACCGCATTTCACTTGTTTGCGAAACCAATATATTCATTTGCTAACACCTGAGCATGTCCTCCTTGATTGTCATTCCAGTTTGTGCTATGTGATAAGTTTAGAAGAAAGCTTATCGTCAGGGACAGAGTACACAGCTGAAATGTTTGCTGGAAGTTCAACAAGTTTCGTACCTTACACTCGTGCGCGTACAAAGTGTTCAACGATCTTTTCAGCGACTATGGTAAATAAACATAAAAGCCATTTGCATCAACATGGACATACAAATTACAACCAGCAATACTCTTGAAATGTCAAGCTGAATCGTAGTCATTTATGTGCAACAACCCGAAACATTTGTTGCGTGGTACTACTGAGTTACAAAAACTTACGGAAGATAGCCGATCCTCAATATCAAGATTAAAGTTGAATGCTACTGATTTCAATACCCATGAACAAATAAATATTCTCCGACCATTTATCCCTTTGAAGTTTGAGGGTTCTTTCAAGTCAGGTAGCTAGAAGAGGTTTCGGTACACAAGAGCATTTTAAAATTCTGTGTGACTTGCTTGACTGGAATTGCGATGACACATTTGTGATGGCCTCTACATTATTTACGTAATTGCGCAAGCTTCCTCACCACATGAATATGCCGGTTGTTTACGCGTTAGGTACCATTATGCTGGTCGATATTTGCTACTTATGTTTACACATTTTCAAACATCTCAAGCTGTAGTTGTGCTTCATACTTAGTATAATGCGCTAAGAGGGCGGCCACGGATCTTCCTAATGCCAAAATCCCGGGCTTCTACTCCTACTGTATGCAGGGTTCCTCGCACAACGAACAACTTGGTTTGCAGAGAGCTTGTGAGGCTGATTCTGAACAAACATCAAACTATGTGCGTGTGTATCCCATTCTACCCTTTGATCGATCCAATTACTTCAGTCATACTTCAATTTTTTCTTCCTAAACCACTGATCTACCACAAGATTTCACGCCATTTTTCCGTTATTTTGAAGATGTATGGATTAGCTGGTTCACACCACACGAGAAGATAGTTTAACTGTCGCATGATAAAGTTTAAGCGGCTTACCGCTCGTTCCCAATGATAGTTGGAATGCTTACCAGTTACGAACTTCAAGAGCACCTATAAGCAACAATCCGGTAGAAGGTTGGTATAACGCTATAAATCTGGCATCCACGTTTGGACATCTTAGTATGTGAGGACATATGACATGTCGAAAAATTAACATTATCTTTTTACATCGAAGTTGGTCCATAACAAATATCGAAGCCATGGCCAGCTTCATTCAGGTATTGTACGTGAACTTTGTTGTATGAAACCGTTTGATTTTGCAGTTGTAATTGCATCCAAGTATGCTAATTGATGTTACGTGAAGTAATGTCTCAGAATGACTTGGGTCAGCAGTGAATTATTATGGGACTAATTCGGACGAAAATGAAATGTCGCGGATGTATTGTTCATAGTTGAAATATGTGTGAAACAATTTTCCCGGGGGAATTTGTCCGGAGCGAGGTTTCTAGGGTATTAGTCAGCTACCATGCAACTAGTTATCTGCCATCTTGCTGTGGGCCATTGGAATCATCTGTTGGTATGACTTACCATAACTCATGTTGACGCCATGGTGAATGCTTGACAGCTTATAGGTTGACCAAAAATGATATGGCAATCCTATTCAACAATGGGAGAACGTGCAACAATTGATGAAAGAGAGTGACGTGTATCCATACAATATACGTATATACTTTACGTGTATTTGCGTTATAACCCTTTGTACACCCAATGGATTGCATTCTTTACACGAATCGATTTCGGTTTATAATAGGTTCCTGAAGGAGGCAATTGTGGCTACTTTCCCTACGGAGGAAAAGAACACAAAAGTGACCAATACGATGTTTTGGTGCTTGATAAGTGAACGCAATTGACAGCTTGACCTTGTCAACATGTGTGGCAATCGAATTATGGCATTTTCTTAAACGTTCTTCACCGACCAACTTAACAGGTAATGTGCACGAATAATAATTATGAATATATCATGCAAAAATACTTATGTGTTTATTCTTGATAACGACTTCTTTTTCCAAAACGAACGATTAGGAATTTTACACGCGAGAATTCTGGTTAGAGTTCCTGTTTATATGGAAGTTTGAAGAAGAGTTATGAAAATTTCACAGATTTGAACAAGCTTAGAATGCATCGTAGGTTTGAATTCGGGTCGACCGGCTTAGAGTGAAAAACAGTTAACGATTTCACCCTGAAAAAGTTAACAAGTATGACTTAAATGAGATGAAGTAAAAGTTTCGGGAAAATGAGTAGGGAAGCACTCACCGACAGTTTATGACGTCTACTACAAGTGTATTTCTTCATAAAATCAAAGCAACAATTTTTTTTAAAAAAACAGTGAGAGGTTTCGTGTACCTTCACTATACGACGATGTCTCTCGTGATCAAGTTCACTTAAGACTTTATTAGATATCAAAAGGTGTGCATCAAACAAGCGCCTGAAGTTATCCAGCAATGATGCAGTTTGGTAGGTTGTTCCACATTGCATAATTTCAGCTAACTAAAGTGTATTCCCTGCAAATCAGGCTGCTCAGTTAATAGCATAGCTTTTCAGAAACAAAAACGACACAGTTGACTGAAGTTGACAACAGCAAGCTTCTTATCACTAGCAGAGGTTGGTGGAGGATCTTAAGTCCTCTCTGACGTGTCGACAGTGAATTAGGAATTGTCTTAGTTTATGCGGCCCACTTGCATAAAGAAGTGAAGGAGTAATTGTGAGCCGTTTCGTTGTTTTTTGCCATACCTCCTTATTTAGGATAATTCTTCACATTAGACGGGCGACGGGTTTAAAAATCGAATGCAAACTGCGGATATACCAATAAGTTGAACGTGGTTACAAAACAGTCTGGCTGAGACTATCCATGCTGCCCGGATTCCCTTTCTTGCCTGTTATTGCACGGTTGAGGGACAGACTAAAGTTCGTTCAAGAGTAGCAGCATTTCTCCTCTGTCTTCAGATTGGGGGTCAGTGCAACCTGAATGACACTTACTCTCTATTGAACGCTTAGTGGCTTTGAGCAGATGTTGGTTACCTACAGGTCAATGGTGTGATTCGTTTATATCTATCTGCAACCTCTCACTCTCCGTCAAGTTATCCACTACATACCTAACTTGAACGTCATCAGAGTGTATTCCGTGAGATATACAATAAGAATGAAATAAAAAGCTACCATCCTCAGATAGAATCCCGTAAAATAGCGTTAATTGCACGGTAACAGTCAGATGGTGCACCATTAATCCTAACATTGAACTAGCGATCTTGGAGGAACTCATCGAACTCTAGAAGTACAGGTTTATCTAGATCACACACAGAGCTCAATGATCAGCGTTATACGGTCTATAAATATAGTATCATGCGATTTACCTTCACAAGCCGCTTTTATCCCCTGCTGCCTGGCACCAGTTAGCTAAGTGATGCAGAAAAATCCCCATACTGAATGTCGGATGACAATACAAAATGGACTAAACCACCCCCGTACCTAGTCATCTAACAGGTGAGTGGTGGCACTTGTGTTTTAATGAGCTTGCTACTGCAGGTGGCTTGCGTTGCCCCATTCGTGGTTCTATTCGGGCACCCCGTGTTCAATGTAAACTCGAAAGAATAACAGAGTGAGGTATGTGAACGGAGGCTTCCCTATCAAAATTGGCCATGGTCAGCCAATTAGGCTGTACGCTTTAAATGTGTCTGAAGTCTGTGTTTTTCGCCTGTAAATAAAAGACTTTCCAATGGTAAAATCTCAGCCAGAAAGTCAACGAAATGACAGAAATGGATGTTAATTTAGAGGGGCGCACGACAGTTGCAGAAGCTGTCCAAGTGTACTAGTAAACGTTGGTGTAGTTCGTTACGAGACTGAAAGTAAGTAACTTAAACTGTCGATCAAGAAGTCGAACATCTTCAGAATAATATGCGAAGAAAACCAAAGGATGCAAATAACGCACCCCTCGAAAAAGAAGGTGCATTTTACCAAACAACCCGTGTTCATTACTTCAATAAACTGAAAGAGACATAACCCAGCTTACTTGCTTTCACCTAACGCATTTATCGTCTACCCGTTGAGAGTTCGCTGGGGGTACGATGGCGACTTATAAATCCGAGCTGGTCAACATATTTTTGACCGCACCGGTCACGGTGCCACGCGGTCACATCTTTGAGACCTACGGCACACTGAGTACTTGGTAAATTAAGTTTCAGCCGTGGAGATGCCGTTCAAAGCTCTTTCGGATGTCTCCTCCAAGCAGTCTGTTTCAGGACGGTCCTTCTGCGGCCTAAAATGTACAGTGAATATTGTGGAAATCTTCTCAATGACGTCCTTGTGGCACAGTTTCTGACCACCTGGTCTTTAGCTCATCAACATAAAAAAACGTGCTAATCGCCCACAAATAACGCCTTTAATTGAAGATGGCAGGTAGCGCGTACGGACTCTGCTCATTTCTCGTTGTTCAGGCACCCAGATTAGTCACCTAGTTTTACTTGTGTGATTCGCGCAAACCCCTTCTCACCTCGGCCTGATAGGTCCGCACAGCATTAATCCACCAACTGATATTCACCCGGACAATCAAGGTCAGTCACATACGGTCATGGCCACTGTGAGTTAGTGTTCTGGTGGTTGAGTTAAATTTGAAATACCACATTTCGCACATTTAAATCGATATACTGAGATGCAGAAACCCTTAACTTCTCACAGTCACGCAACAGATGTGTTTACTGTCTTCTTGCTGCATAAATAAAACGCAAAAATGCGAGAGAACAAAGAACAACCATTACTTGAAAACAAACAACACTCGCATCTACTCGACAAACCCATATCTTTCTCTTCAACCCGTAATTTCTGCGGGAGCCTTAGCAGGGTCAGAACGAGTGTTAACAATCCAGGTTAGATTTTAATGCTAGGTGATAAATACAAGCAACACTGGTTATTGTAACCTCTTGAAAACCAGTGAGAAAGTTGTTCTGCACCGACGAATATACGGTTGAAATCTGCAAACAAGATGGTCTCACTCGATTGTAGCGGGAACAGAAGGTGATCGGCTGCAAATAGCGCTAAGATTACCGTCAGTTCAAGCTGGACCCAGATCCATGCTACGTACACACTATACACTGTATACACTACATGTCACTCGATATCTGACTAGCAAACGTCGGGGTTTCATGAAATATTTGACATTGTGTTTGCCTATTACTAAGCCTGACAAAGTGAACTGTCCTTTAGTTCATCCTATAGATTACTTCGTTCTGTGTATGTTGCGTAACTAACGCATACAGTGAGAAAAAACCAGTGCATTGTGAGAGGATGTGCCAATAAACATTAGTTCAAAGGTTTATGTGGCGTTATTAAAAGTTTACCATTATTTGAACATATCGTAAAAACAGTGGGACGGATAAAACAAAAGAAGTCTGTTGGCAAATTTATCACAATCTCTGAATCGATTAGAAAATGCACAACCAGCGGATGAGATAGGAGTGAATATATCTAAAACAGCGAGCTACTTGTGCAAACAGTGAAAGGTAATGAACGTTTTTCAACAGAACAGAGAGAATACACTTTGGGATATTCTACTATTTGATCTGCCCTCACCCGTCTCAAATAAAAAATATCCAGACCGTATACACCACAAAATATGGACAAACAATAATTCAACACGCATAACAATCACACCAGTTATTATGTAACCAGAGCCATGGCAACCCACTTTTGTGCACAACACATCGGGCGAGATGGTCGACTAGGCCTTGTTTTGTAAGATGCAATTAACATCGGATTATGGTGGCTCAGCAATCTCATGAATGACCTAAAGTCACTCCGGCGGCCTGTAGTCATGAAGGATTTAGCGACCATATCACTGAGCTGAAGCTGGTTCATCATCACTTGTTTCAGTCATTTCGGGATGTGTTTGGCGGTGCGCTTTAATAGTCATTCGTTTGTTCTGCTTACGTAAACGTCATTGCAACTCTGAGTGAACTGATGTCCAACGTGGAAGACAAGCTAACTGAACGAACTGAGTGTACAATAATAAAGAACTGGTCTTCTAATGGCCTGAATCAATCTCAAGCGTGCAGATAAATATGCTCGGGTCCGAACAGACTTTATTTTGTACATTAAATTATCCGTTATATGGCCTATTTTGAACGGTAAAACTATAATCCATTAGTCCTTTGAGCCGTCACATTGGATGCAATGCTTCTGTTCACTATATTATGTGTAGATGTCATAAGTTGGCCGTATGCTAGTGAATTTGTTCTGAGCACCTCTTGTTCTGCTTGTAGTTCATCAGATATATTAATAAACCTTACCGTGTAAAACAGGGTATTGACCAAGTCATTTGTGTATACAGTTGCATCAAAAAACCGGAACATTCGGAATCCGAGGTTACTTGCTCTATGTAAAACAATACCTTACCAAACTTTAGGCCTGGTGTTTTGTGCACAAAAATAGCTGAGGCAACCTATCAGGTTGCCGACGTCCTGGTTACATAATAATTGACTTGATTGTGTGCGTGTCCATTCGTTGTTTGTCCCTATTTTTCTAGTGTATATAGAATACACGATTTCTGTTCGAGACCAATGAGAATGAACGAAATACTAACAAGAAGTAACCTACGCCTCATTATTCATCTGCGGAGTGACACTGCAAACTGATTAACAAACTCGACCTTGGAAGAGTAGAACTAACACGATTACACCGCCACCAAAACAATTTTTTGAAACAGAAAGCGTACACTCAAAATATTGAGCGACGGATTAAAAAAATGAAGTTCTGACTATGAGAGTTACATCAGTACGTTGATTTACACAAAATGTTTTGTTAAAAAGTAAACCTCCGGATGTTTAACATATTTTCAGGCTGACAAAAAGGTTACTTTGTCTACTGTTAACAAAAAATAAAATTTCGCTATATTTTACAGTTGGTGAAGGATTTCAGATACTCCTCTGATCTTTTTCAGTTTCTTCTATACACTCTGCATCTACTTGGTTATTTGAGGAAATCAATATAAAGACGTTTTTTGAATATGTGTACACAGAAACTTTGAGGTTATCTAAGCAGTCTATCACACAGAAAGTTATGTAGAAGGGGACACATCGAGTCCTGAAGAAACACTTAGTTTTTCATATAAACTAAACATCACCCAAAGCTGATCGCAGATGTCGCATTTCCGTAAACTTTTCAGTCGGCCACTTTCGAGAAGAAGCCCATCAGTAACTAATCGATTGTCTAGAGTAAAGCAATTAAGTCTGTAGGTTTTTGGTAATCCGCACGTATGTGGCATGTGAGTGCCTATTGGCTTCGTCGGCCCGCACCTCATTTATTCTCAACCTTTCCAATTTGAGGCAGATGTCTTTTTTCACTTCTTGAACGAAGTGGCCCTAATGAACACTAATGGTGGAACTCTAAAAGCCAGTCCAAGCAGGCAGGTGCACCCAGTAACTTATCAAACGTGAAACGTTCTTTTTGAAAACCTTATGAGCAAGAGGGGTGATTGTTACCGCGTACTACTGCTGGTTCGCTGAGTGATCGAACGTCATTGTGGATTGATAGATGTATACATACACTTTTATCCGAGGCAAGCACAATGCGCGCTTCAAGAGACTTACTGTAGCGGATGGGGCGCGATAAGTTTTATAGGCCGTTTGAGAGAGTTGGGCTTGAATAAGTTGAGGCGCATGAGGGCGGCATCCACGAAATAACGACAGTTTACTGTAGAAACTCTGAAAAATACTTTCAAACATTGTAGAAATACCTTCTTCACTGGTAGCAAAAAATGGTTCAGTCTTCATATATGGTAAATCGGTCGTGTTTAATGTGGAGTAGATGACAAAGTTGCTGTCGCATGACAACCTAGACCTATGTTCAGATCTCGGTAAACGCCCAGATATACTCTACTGATTAAATCTAACTGGAACAAAGCAGGATTATAACGCTTGCTTACGAAACCAATGTGGATGCAAAATTAGAGATAATCCTTGAACGAGGTCCAGGTTGCATCAATCAAATTCTCTACCGTTTGCTATTACACCAATATCGCACAGTAACTTAAATGGCTTCTGTGATTTCAATTTGATGAGAGGTTTTGAGTAGAGGCTCATTGAAGGAACTTAACGGGACAGTCACTGTGTTTTCTGCCGCGGCGATCCGACAATGCGGGAATGTTCGCAAGTAAATGTGGCTGAACGTTTCCGTGTGATAATTTGGTAGTGTTTAACATTGGAATTAGTGACTCTTTGGTCAACAATGAGTCAGTGTGACTGGAGTTCTAATCCCAGCCGTGACAAAAGTGCACACTACTGACGAGCTCTAACAAGAGCAAAACTCAGGCATAGTGCTTCTTTTCGAAAGCAACCGGCTAGAAAGTCATTGGGAGTGAGGCGTTTTCAAATTAAAATTGTCTGCTTGTATTCACCGATTCTGAGGTTGCACAGAACAGGCTTGAAATGCACCTCTTCAAATGAACCCAACCAAATGGAACCTTCATTGGTCTGACTGCCAAGTGTTGTTGACTGTACTTCATACAATAATACAGTTAGTTTCATGACACAACCATATATACATATATATACATATATATCAAGTACCCACTTGAACCATGGGTCTTGACAGGCTAACAGGGTGGGGGAGTGGCCAAGGCAGATCCATAGTCTGAATAAAACGTTTCTGGGCGCACATGGGTGGGTTGTACAGACGAATTCCAATAGCTTCAGCTAGGGATAGAACCCTACGCCTCACCGCCCTCGAGTGAATAGCTTTAACTGGGTAGATTTGGCCTTTTGTTTAGGCGTTGGATCTGCTATGGCCAACCCCACACCCTGTTAGCCTGTCAAGACCCATGGTTCAAGTGGGTACTTAATGGCAGCGTGACAGTGAACTGATTGACCTCATTAACCACCCGTTCCTCGTTTACTCCCTTTAATGATTCCCCTGTAGAATTCGTGATATAAATGTGATGTATTTAGCCTAATAACGGATCACTGAAAACGAGCTTGTTTGCTACACAGTATTCCTCATGACTACACTGGGAATTTTCCGGCGATATATATATATATGTAAACAACAGAACTTACAGAACAAATGCAGAGGCGACGAACTGAAGTCAACCGGAAGTTTACAAGCAGGCTTGTTGAAAACTTAATGTCATTGAGTAGCTTTCGTTCATTTTCATCCTGAAGTGTTACAGCTTATTTGAGTGTGTATTGGGAAGGAGTCAATTTTGCTTCATGTTGGCTTGAAAACAATTTAATCAAAAACCGTATGAATTAAGATTTGTACAAACTAAATGCCGTCTATAACTTTTTAAAACTGCAAAGGCTTTTATCTTCTTTGCGTGATACCCGCTAAAGGATTGTTAGAAATGCATCATCCGACTTGTTTCATTTTGCCAAGGAAGTACACCCCAAGTTTTAACTTTGGGAACTTTGCCCGTTTTTTTCGTATACGTTTGATATGATTTCGTTCCATATACTCTCTATGTGATTTGGGTTGGAGTTAGGTACAGGTCAATCCCAACAGCTAGTAACGGGATAAAAAAAAGTCACGATTTGGAAGTATGAGTTACGTGCAATTTGGAATTGTTATGTTGAAAGAAAACTTTTCTCTGTGCATCCAGAACACGACAAAACAAAACATATGTTTCATTTATACTGATACACAAACACTCATTATTACTAATTAACACTGTCCCCCAGAAAAATTCTCAGCCAAATCCATCAAGGATTTACCGTTACATCGATATGGATTTGACTGTTTCAACTTTCTTCTCAAATTGTGTCAGTGAAACGCCTAAACATTTGGATCTTACAAATTCGTTTTCACTAATGAAGATGATAATGCAGCTATAAACATTATGACATCCATACAACCATTTCCAATCCATGTGGAGTTTGTGTAGGTGAACAAATTAGATGCAGTACACAATTAGGTGGTAGCCGCATTCTCTTGAGTGTCCCGTTTGGTCGTGAAACATTTTCTGTTACAATCAAAACAGACCGGAAAACTGTTCTCACACTCAGATCCAGTTGTCTTCTGTACCCTTCCCCAACTCGTTCTTGTGCATAATATGAAATAGAATGTGTTCTTGATAGTAGTAGACTTAATTGATGTGTGTGTATGCATACATAGATATCAGTTCCATAAAAAGAACTATTTCCAAATAAAGATTGTTTTGTACTGCGGATCAAACATTTATTCTACTGCTTGCGCACTATTTTAACAAAACACTCCATATTCTCTAGCTGAAGCTAATTCCTTCGACTAATTATGCATATTTCATTATTTAGTATGTTCTCAAATTTTTCGAATCCGCTGGTAAGAGTTTTCAAGAGAATAATCTGCTTTTTGGACGTATCTGTTCCCTCATTTTGTGTATTCATCTTTTTCCTCTGTGACCGACAACGATTTGTTCAATCATGTGACTGACCAATGGTTAATGTGATTCAAACAGATTTGTTTCGAGTTAGCTTGTTCTAACATTCTAATTTCCGTTTGTTCTGAAAAACGGGCAGGTTTCTGCTATCAAAAATTTGGGGGAGGTATTTTCTGTTCAACGAAAAAGCTCATTATACCACTGTCACAGTTAGCACACATTCTCGCTAGTATTACCATCCGCGTTGGCAATCACTATTCAAGCATTACCATAAGTAATTCTTCACACGAATGGTTTACTAAGGTTTAATAATCTTGAAAAAAGAACAATTATGTTCTGATCCCAATGTGATTACGCATGTCTTTAAGGGATCAGAAAGGATCAGAAGAACATACAGTCTAGAAAATACCATACATCTTTACCCCCTGGAATCACAATTTAGCACACATTCAAAAGTTAATAAACGATACTGGCAATTTCCCTCCAAAACTGAAGAATATTCCGGAAAGATTAACTTTCTTTAAAAACTGGCACTGGCGAACTTTAAAATCAGTCATTTTCAGGCGTAATCCCTGCTCTGTAACGTGTTCAATACGACGCGTTTCTGTAAGTAGGTATTTTACTCCCTGTGTTGTAGTAAACACCGTAACTGGGTGATCAGAAAATGGTGTTAGAAGTCAGCGATTTTTCTAAACAATCTCCACTTTTAAGTTGATTTTAACCTTCAAACATTTGATGTCATTTCTTATCTCCTGCCCGTACTTACCAATTCAGGGTTTCTCTCAAATTTTTTATTGTAACCTATGGGAGACACGTTTAGCTCTAGATCGAAAGCTTCCGCTACTTTCTAAAAATGGACGCTACCATGCCCTGAAGATTGTAGTATGGGAGTAACATCAAGTTTATCAGGAAGAATTTTCACAGTCTCCATTCTGTGGGCTAGAAATGACAGTCCGTCTAAAAAAACACTCTTTAAGGAGACCAAGACGGGAGACTGGAGCCCTATTATACGTGTCGATAAGATCGCAAGGAGATTTCACCCAGCATGCTACGGATCAGTTCAACCA